>VMBQ01000607.1:80774-195025 GCA_007657795.1 Dreissena rostriformis
CCAAATGCCAGTTTTCCCAATGCCGTAAGAGGTCAGTATGTATTGTCTTCACGACAACTTGACCGTTAATATTAATGCATGTAAATACATCTTTATCGTGTTTCAATCCTGTTCAATCATCATCAGATGATGAGTATACCGGTAAGTGAATAATACATGAGAAATATTTTTTGCATCTGCGCGTTCAACGTCACCTTACGTCATTACGTCAGCAGCGCTAGATACAACGTCAAGATGGCGACTAGACAGACGCTGTAAGTTTTCGTCGCTTTTTATTATTTTTTTATTGTTCCAGATTTTATTTAAAACAATAATATTGTTTTTTTTTGTTGTTCAGAAATATCCCAAATATTATTCCTACCACAAACGTACATGTATTTAAATTATTATTTGTTTAATCCAAACACATTACATATTTAAAAAACATGCATGGTATGATATCGCATAGCAACCAAAATATTTAGTTTCATTTAATCATTTAAATAGTAAAATGCGACTGACATCGCGTGCAATCAACATGTATAGTTAATAGAAACAATTTTAGTGGACTCGGAATTGTAGCCCATTTATGTTGTCTGTGTATTTGGAGAGAATAAGGGATAATATTTAAACTTTTATTTACATTTATCTAACAAAAATATAAAACCAATTATATATAAAGGTTATGTTACAAGTACGCAATATCTAAAATGACGACAAACTCTTACATCATTAACTTAACATAATTATATTTGCTGTCCGAAACATTGCATTGGCATGAAATGCCAAATGTATCATTGCGTCGATTAAAGCTTGAAGCGGTCAATTACCGTTTTCCCTAACCGTACGATGTTCGTACAACCGAAGTCAGAATTCAACTCATTGACCAAGAACGTTCAAACGTTCTTCAACTCTAAAGCACAAAGCCTTCCGGTTATCAATGGAGCGTTTCCACAGCCCAAACCCCTCTCTATGAGTGTAACAGGACTCGTTGATATCCTTCCATCCTATGACAGAGCTGCTGTCTGGCCAAATAACCCCGAGAAGTCCCCGGTCCCTGCTTCACCCAGGAGCGCCAGAGCAGACGACACCTTTAAGATGTGTGAATGACAGGAAATGAGGAGTCTCTGTAAAACTAACTGAGAGAAAAAAAAACACATATTTATATATTATATTCCGTAACAATGAATGCCCGAAGTTAACTTAGTTATGCCTTATTAGTTTTGTGGATTTAAAAGTATTAAATAATGTTTGAAACATTTTATATCCGACCATTTATGTAACATATTTATGTTTTGATTCCTTTCAGACCATTTTGCAGAAGTCTGACAGTGAAATCACGGGTGTTACTGAGTCCTCTTAGATTGAACAGGGGGTAACGCCTAGATATTTCTATAGAGGTTTCTACACTTGGGGCAATAGCGTCCACAGTCGTGGAGGCACTTCCAAAAGCAACTTCTCAGGTGGATATTATCAAGACGGATTCATCTCCGACACACATGACCACTTCTCGCAATATCGGATACAATGGTAGAAAAAAAACATACTAGTTATGCTTTGTTTTCAACTTAAAGGTATTGATATGTTTTTTTTTACCAAAACGAACATTGACTTTTTTATCTTAACATTAAATTCAATGAAAAAGTGCAACTAAAGTTATTTCTTATGTGATGTAGTCAAAAGGATACTTTACAAAATGTGAACATCTGAGCCCAGTTCTGGGAAACGGGGCTTAATGCATGTGCGTAACGTGTCGTCCTAGATAAGTCAGTGAAGTCCGCACAGGCTAATAAGGGACGACACGTTTGTATTTTTCGTTTAGAAATACAGTGACAGCGGAAAATTTGCCCCTTATTTGCCTGTGCGGACTGCACAGGCTAATCTGAGACGACACTTTACGCCCAATCATTAAACGCCATTTTCTCAGAGCGCGGCTCATTTATGCTTTCTTTCATGGCAGATCGAATCCGATGTAGATTCCGACAACGAGTCTGAGACTTAAAACAACACACAGAGTTCTCAAGAAGTGACTAACACTTCAAGATACCATGTTTCCCCTCTACGGAGCCTAGCTTTGAACATTGTCAAAACGCTTCCAAACCACAACGCTCTCGTGCAAACATTTGAAACATCTGTTCCTCTTACTGCACATTCCGTGGAGGCTAACAAACTGGTAATACATCAAACACCTGAAACTCCGGCAGTAAATACCAGTCACACTGTCATAGTTGGATATTATGTCCACATGAAGATGTATTTCTTGTTTTATTATCCATTATTTATTTTGAAATAGGCAGAATACGTTCTTTATATACATTTATATATATACATGTATATATATATATTTATAGTTTCAGATATCTAGTCAAGTAGCCACGGACATCAAGTGTGACACTACCGTTTCCGCGAGAGTTTCAGAGGTTTTTCAGGATGCGACCGCATCTCCCAGATACGAGGTTTCCACACTGAGAGCTATTGCTTTGAAGGTTGTAGACACACTTCCAAAACCAACCTATAATGTGGATTCACTTGCTACTTCTGAGACAAAGGAGGTTGAAATGGTTTACGTAACCATATTTAACTGTTACATGATACAATTCTAACTGTAAAAAAACGTTTAGATTATTTAAAACAAAATTGATTGTTGATGTGTTTTTGTTTTTCTTATAACGAGTGTGAAATGGAGTCTTTATTTTTTGTTAGGTGGTCATTGATAACGCATATGGCATACGCTTCTGTTCTCAGATTGCTTTTTCCACTGCTGGTAAAACTACCGTATCCCCAAATGCCTCCGTGACTTAACAGAGTGTGACTGCAGCTCCCAGATACGAGGTCTTCAAGCTGAGTGTCCAAGCTAGCTCTGACGATTGTAGACACACTTCCAAAACCAACCTCCTCTGTTGGTTCACTCGCTGCTTCTGAGACAAAAGACGATGACAAGGTCAGTGAAGAGGTTTGTCAGTTACACGTTTCCTTTTGAACACGAGAATACGAAATTCAATCGTGAATATTTTGTTATGGTAAGCTGACAAAGTGTGTGACCTTCAGCGAAGATGTGTCTAACAGTGAAATGCAATCTTTATTTTGATATTTCGTGAGTCGATGTGCATGTAAATTTCATTTTATTTTCAAACATCGACCGTGGATGCTATTGACACCGATAGTGAAACTGCCGTGTCACAAAGTGCCTCCGAGAGTTCACATGATGTGACTACAACGCCCAGATACAATGTTTCCTCCCTGATGGCTCTAGCTTTGCAGGCTGTGGACAGACTTCCAAAACCAACCCCTTATGTGGGTTCACCTGCTACAACTGAGATAAAGGAGGTTGAAAAGGTTAGAAGCGAACTTACAATAAATTTGCATAATTATTTTTCTGATTATTTTTTATGGTAAAGTTTTTTAAGTGTTAATCATTTGAACAACAATAGATCTACATTTATTTCTATACAATTACGTCATTTAATATTTTCATATTCATTTAAATTATTCTGCCATTTAAAAGGAATGCCTTTAATCTATATGACTGCAGTTTGTTATATATATATATTTATTTTATGTTTAGATGGTCCTCAAGACAGAAACTTCGACTGATTTCGTCACTTCGCCTTCACTGACATCCTCCGAGTGCTCACACTCCATTATATAAGCTTTCTACGCTCCATTCTCTGGACTCTGACATCGTGTAGACTCTTCCGAGACCAGCCTCTCCAGCGGACCACTTCTCTGCTGCTTTGCCAGCGACAAACGATTCTTCTCCTGCCAAACCTTCTAGCGGCGAACGGTCAGTTTTTATAATTATATTGTGCGCCGATCTTTAAAAATCAAGTATAAGACATCGTTAAACATTCGTGATTGTTTTGCCAATACAGCGTAATTGTAAAAATATGTTTGCAAAATTATCAAAAAAAAATTGTGATACAATTGTAGTTGTGGAGAAAGAGGAATATAAGCTTTCAGAGCGGAAAAGAAACGTGATACTCTTAGAAGATCTGCCTACGATGCCGGGATGCAGCAACCAACCCAAAAACAAGGTATACCTAGTACCTTGTAATAGAATACTGTGGAGCCGCGCTCTGGGAAAACGGGCCTTAATGCATGTGCGTAAATTGTCGTCCCTTAGAAGCCTGTGCAGTTTGCAAAGGCTTATCAGGGACTATATTTCCCACTTTCATGGAATTTTGGTACGTTGGACTCGTGTAGATATTACAGTGTGCTTAATTGAATCAAATGATATTTTAAAATTGACAAAGAGTTCCCTATTTAAAATATTTAGAAAATATATGTTTGGATTTTTGACAAATATGTGCTTACAGTTGATGAGCACTAAATATCTTCAGTTTAAATTCATACTTCCGCAAGGTTTAAACACCAACTGGTAAATCCTTTTTGAGATAACGTTACATTTGTATGTCTTTCTAAGTAATCGTTTTTAATCGAAGTAATACTATTGTGAAATAATGCCATAAACAATTTATGCATTCGTACAGCGCGTTCCAAGAAAGCCACAGTCCACACTTGTCCGATCAGGGACCGAGTCATCAAGGCGAATCATTTACCAGCTTTCTACAAGAAAGCATCTTCCCTGTCTCCGATTCCTGCCAACAAGAAATCTGGCCTCCATCCTCCGACACGTGACCCGCTAGAGGCGTCAAACACCAAGATGGCTGAACCAGTGTCTCCAATTGCTAGGTCTGCAAGACATGTTCCTTCCGGTGTCTTGGTGAAAGGTAACAGTGGCAATGCACGGTCCGTTGCAGACGACAAGCAGTGGAATAGGAAAAGCAAAGGTATTTTTCTAGTGACTTATTTTCACATACTTATCTCAGTTTGTAAATCATTGTCATTTGGCATTTGCTATATGGTTAACTATTAAGCCATAAGAAAGCCACAGTCCGCACCTGTTCTATCAGGGACCGAAACATCAAGACCAATCCTTTGCCAGCTTATTACAACAAAGCATCTGCTCCGTCTCCGATTCCTGCCGACAAGAAAACCCGCCTCCATACTCCGACACGTGACCAGACAGAGGCGTCAAACACCAAGATGCCTTCTCCACTCCCTGCCAATGTTAGGTCTGCAAGAAATGTTCCTTCCGATGACTTGGTGAAAGGTGACGGTTGCAATACACGGCCCGTAGCAGACGACAAGCAGCGGAATAGGAAAAGCTTCAGTTCGTGAATCATTGTCATTTGATATTTTGTCTATGGTAAGGAGTTAAGTAATATAAATATCATATATTTTATATGCTATCTCATGTTTATATATATTTTTTCAATAGTGCGCAAAATGAAAGATATAGTCCGCACCTGTCATATGAGAGACAGAGTCGTCAAGGCCAATCCTTTACCAGCTTTCTACAAGAAATCGTCTGCTCTGTCTCCGATTCCTGCCAACAAGAAAACTGACCTGCATCATCCGACACGTGACCAGACACAGGCGGCAAACACCAAGATGGCTGCATCACTTCCTCCCATTGTTAGGTCTGCAAGAAATGTTCCTTCCGGTGACTTGGTGAAAGGTGACGGTGGCAATACACGGCCCGTAGCATACGACAAACAGCAGAATAAGAAAATCAAAGGTATTGTTCTAGTGACTTATTTCCACATACGTATTTCAGTTCGTGAATCATTGTAATTTGACATTTGATCTTAAGTTAACAGTTAAGTAATACAAATAGTATCTATTCCATGTGTTATCATTAAAACATTTTTTTCAAAAGTGCGCCATATGAAAGATAAAGTAAGAACCTGTCCAATCAGGGACCGAGTCATCAAGGCCAATCCTTTGCCAACTTTCTACAAGAATCGTCTGCTCTGTCTCCGATTCCTGCCACCAAGAAAAGTGGCATCCAACCTCCGACATGTGACGAAACAGAGACGTTAAACACACCAATGCCGCCCATTGCTAAGTCTGCAAGAAATGTTCCTTTCGATGACTTGGTGAAAAGTGACGGTGGATATACACGGCCCGTGGCAAACGAAAGGCGGCGGAAAAGCAGAGGTATTGTTCTAATGACTTTTTTTCATAAATAAATTTCTCCTTTTTCCCTTTTAAGGCAATAATGTTGGTGTTACCAGCTCGGTGTTACCAGCTCGGTACAACCTGCGAAGACAGTGAACAGTGGAAAAAATAGAGTTCTGCCACCGATCACGTCACATGATCAACGGACTGTAGAAGGTCGAGTCAAGTCACATGATCGACAGACTGCAAAAGGTCGAGTGAAAGTGCGCCAAAAGAAAGACAGAGTGCGAACCTGTCCAATCAGGGACCGAGTCATCAAGGCCAATCCTTTACCAGCTTTCTACAACAAAGCATCTGCTCTGCCTCCGATTTTCCAGCCAACAAGAAAACTTGCCTCCATCTTTCGACACGTGACAAAACAGAGGCGTCAAACACCAAGATGGCTGCACCACTGCCTCCGATTGCTAAGTCTTCCGGCGCAAAATAGACGCATACATGAACAATTATAATTTAAAAAGTGATTAAAAAAAATGCATATAATTTACAATGAAATTGATGTTGTCTTTTTTTGGTTTTCCTTATTAAGAAATAAAATTATAAGTTTGATGTACTAATTTATAACCGTGTTGTAGTATTAATTAGGTAACGCGTTGAGAGCTCAACCGTTCGACTTCCTATTTTTACCACACGCATATAAATTACGCAATACATAATTGAAAACCAACGAATTATATATGTACAAATACTTATAAAACAAATTAATTTATTATAGAAATAAATATGACCATGCTCCGCTAAATTAATTAAAGCACATGCTACAATTTAATCATATTAAACAGACTGATACATAATAAGACACTTCAGCTTCATCTGTAGTAAACATCAGCATATAATCATCGAAAAGTATAGGTAGACGCAACAAGGCTCAACCTGTCAAAAGTAACGTAAATATTGGTAATAGGCCATGCTCATTCGATACATTTGTTAGAGGAATTAGGCATCTAAATATTTATCACAAATAAATGTGAACATTCTTCGTATACTTTATGGCATTTCCTTATTACGTAGGAAAAACTAATTCCACAATTTTCATTAATCGATGTTACGATGCTACGTGAAAATGAATGTTTCAAGCTGGGTTTAAAGGGACTTGTTCACAGATTTTGGCATGTTTTGAAGATTGTCATTAAATTTCATTAAATGCTTTAAATTGATAAAAAAATAAACATCAGAACTAAAGAGCTACAATATAAAAACAAGAATAAAAGTTAAAAAAAAATAGAAAAAAGTCAACCACACCAGGACTCGAACCACTGACCCATGGAGTAAAAACAGCGCCGAAACCACTCAGCCATCCGTCTTCACGTGTGTATGTGTGTAATTCAGAGTTTATGTTCGGGTCGTCGTTGAGTCCTTACGACTACATTATGTGCGGGCCTGACCATCCGTCTTCACTAAGGGTACAACGTTTAAACGGTCGCGTTTCGTGTTTTGCTCGAAAACGTTTACAAAAACAGTAAACGTTGAAACGACAGTTAATATCAATATAATAAATATTGGGGTGCAAATAACGTAGCCGACTAGCCGTACGAAGTATATCGATGACGAACTGCGAAATCCGGGTACTTGCTGTAAATCTGGGCACTACCGAATTCAGCAGTAATTTATTTCTGATTGGTTAGCGGATGGCACGGACATGAACGGAAACTAACGGAAAATCTTCGCTACTTTCCGAAAATCTTACAACTTGGCAACGAAATAGTGCATATGCCGCCATTTTGAAATATTTCAAGTGATTGATTAGCAAAGTAAAGCACTTCGGTAGCAATAGTTTTACCAAATTATATATTGATTACGTTTTTGCTAGTTAACTGGTGCTTCGTGGTCTGCAGTCAAACGATATGCACATTGTATTTTATGTGCAAAATACGTTCATTTGTTTCGGAGTGTCGTTTTCGGAACAGTATTTTTGGTCAATTTTACAGTATTTTAGACGTTCTTTAAATTGTTTTTATAGAACGCCGAATACACGTGTGTTGATACTGATGGTCTGGTTTATAATATTTTATGGTTTTAATAAGACGTCATTGCGCGAATGGGATATGCACTGAATATAACTTCCGGAAATAATTACTACTTTCAGTTTGGAAATGCGATGGTACTGATGCTTTTAAAACGGACATAGGGATACCGTTTAAACTTCAATGTGTCACAAATTAAATCAACCAAAAGACCGATGTCACTTTTTAACATCATTTATGCAATATACTTATAGTTTGTGGAATAACATCAATGGAAAAATAACGATACACGAGCTTACACCGCTGTTCACTCGAAGTGGTTATTTCCCCTATGCGGGTTGATGGAAGCTCTGCTCGGAACCAATATTAAATCCATTTGCGTAGATTTTATAGTTATACAGTTTGAAAGTGTCAACTAAAAATGTTGCACTGGCGACACAGCGATTGTATGTTACATAGGTGATCCATTTACAAAACGAAAATGTTAACATATGTTATGAATTTACAGATATATGTGTTAATCGGAACAAATGTCATGTATAAACTCAACTTATCAGCGTTGCAACATGATAGTACGAACTGCATATAGCAGTGGCGACTCCTCGCTCGGAGAGCACTTCCACCAGCCTCGGCGTATCCGACCGGAAGAGGTAACGGTGGCCCTTCCCGTCTGGGTGACCCAATCTGCCGTCACTTCCGCAACCCCACGTGAACACGTGTCCGGAGAAACTCACAGCAGCGCTGTGTATTCCACCGGCCGCTACGTGACGTTTTTTTTCACCACTGAATTTTTCTTGTGGTATCTGATTTGGAATGAACCTGGATGTTTGGTCTCCGAGCCCTAGTTTACCTTTATAACCGTCACCGCAAGAAAACAAGTGACCATCTGCATCTAGAAACAACGTGTGTGCGTGTTTTTCACCAACGCTACAGCTCACTTCGACAATTTTACAATCGTGATCGAAGGTTTTGACTAACAACGGGACACACATTGTTTCCAGGCGACCTTGACCGTGACCCAGCGCTCCGTCTTGACCTCTACCAAACGTATATACGCCTTTATCGGTAACAGCGGCGCAGTGTGAAAACCCGGCGCTCATGAAAGATACTCGCGCGACATCAGCCTCGAACTGACGAATTAAGGTCGGTGTTGTCCTTGGCAACTCGTCTCCGTGGCCCAAGACGCCGTGGCGTCCGCAACCCCACGAATACGCCACCCCGTCAGTAGTCCATAGTAAGGTGGTGTTGTTCCCGCACGACACACCGGCCACTTTCGTGGTGAATGGGCCCTGTAGAAGGGATGGTGTAGAAATGTGCGGGATATCAGCAGACCCTAGCACGCCATGGTTTCTGTTGAAGCCCCAGGTATAGAGCTCGCCTGCGTTGGAGATTGCAGCTCCGTGCCAGTTTCCGCTAGAAACCTGCAGATAAACACGGTAGGAATAATATTCACATTGAAAATACATGTAACAACTACATTTATAACAAACATTGGTGTGAGAGAAGTGTGTCCTTTCTCTTCCGTTCGGATTAAACGAGACCCACGCTGCGAAAGCACCGATGTCAGTGTTTAAGACAAAACTACCTGGTTCGTGTGTATACATTCGTCGTCCCTTATATTTCTTTTTTATGGTTGCTTTACACCGGTCGGTAAGATGGACGTCGGTCAGTCCGTACACCATTTCGTTTCTACACGATACTCTAGAGAACGCTTTCAATAACTACGATCATTTAAGTTGATATACTGGTTACTTGGAAGGAAAGGCAAGATACGCCGTTTGATTGCATTTATGTCTAGGTCAAGGTCACCGGGTGTTGTAAAATGAAATTTGTTTTCGCACGATATCTAGAGAACGCATTGACGTACACTTATAAAAAAGTTGGTACGCCGTCTACTTAAAATGAAACGATGTCCTATCAACTTTGAGGGCAATGCATCAGAGGTTAAGGGCACATGAGCTTTTTGCAACATATGGATAGATCATAGTTAGTATGCTGGTTACACGGGATGAAAAAAAAAGAACCCTATAGCTTCTGAGGTCAATCTTTCAAATGGTAAAGGTAACAGATATTCATGTTTTTAATATTATAGCCGTTTCCAAACAAAAGTTAGAGAAATCGTTAACCTCAGATCATATATTACCTTAGTATCATAATTATATTAGTTAACCTGGTCAATGAAAAAGACCCATATCTTCTTTGAGATTAAGAGATTCAAGGGCAAGATCACCGGGGATTATCAAAATCGTACCAGTTAAACCAACCAGACAAATGATACCCTTACTATAACATAAAAGACTACAAAAACCATATGTATTACAGCTTTACGTGTACTTTTTAAAGCATCAACTTAAATTTCTACCTCGTGTAATAATATACATTCTTAAAAAAATCCACAACAGCACATATTCACGAGCTAGTCTAAATAAGACAATATACTATGACACATGATGCTGATCCCGTCACGGAACGCCATAAAAGAAAATATCAATTGTTCCTTAGTGTACAATAATTTGGACTTGTTAACTACCAAGCTTTCTCTTTTAATTAACCCTTTTCTGTAACTAAAAGTACATCAAAATTCGAACATTATGCCATTATTCTTACACTTAAAGTCTATTCAATATATGAAATCAAAACTCACCGTTTTTACTACAACGTCATTCCCGTTTTTCGTTATCCTTACTCGTACGGGTGTCCGTCTGTCCGTCTCATCCCCGGTTCCCAATCGCCCGTTCTTTCCGCATCCGAACGTATAAAGCGCCCCGCTATCGGTGACGACCACAGTGTAATGTCCACCGCAACGTACGGCTCTACAGTTTTCACTCAGTTTCACTTCCACAGGCGTGTGAGAGATTTCCGTTTGTCCATTACCGAGTTGACCGAGTTTACCGAAACCCCACACGTAAACAGCCATATTTTGGTTTAAATATTTAAATATAAACTATGTGCTGTGTTATCACAAGTAGTAATGCCACGCTGAATATTGACATATTTTAGTTTCTTGTATAAATGACATGTTTTCATCTCAGGTATATCAAATTCTCCAACATCAAATGGAAATCGTCATAGCTATATATAGGAACCAATCGTGAACGTCGCTTATTTTTAAACGATCAATGTTGTTTACTATTTTACGGATCGATGTTCGTTTATTTTATTGCATGTACATAGACAGGTGAGTTTAACATGCGTCAATACATTCACTAGTTTCACGCTAGCCTACAAACACAGTTCTTACTATAACAAAATAATATTTATTAAACTCAGCTGTCTCTCAATGTTATTATTATCAGTCAGTCCTTTAAACGAAACGTTTGACGACACTTAACGCATATACGTAATGCACCGTTTTCCAACAAAGTTCCGACAAAGCTTAAAAGTGACTGCTGCATGTTCGAAAAGTATCGTTCCAGATTAGCCTGTGCCGTCCGCATAGTCTAATCAGGGACGACATTTTAGTTATTTTTTTGTTTTCGTTTGAGGGAGTTTCTTTTAAACGAAAATCCAGTATTTGTGTAAAGTGTCGTCCCTGATCAGCCTGTGCGGACTGCAGGATAATCTGGGACGACACTATACGCGCATGAAATAAGCCCGGTTTTCCCATAGCGAAGCTTTTATTAATTGTATCTACTAAAGAACATACAACGTGAAGCTCAAATGTAACTTTAAGTTAACAGCTTCTGCGAAAAGCCGTATACATTAATAAACAGATTACCAGTAGTATAAAACATATCATACGATAGATTTAACATCGCCCTCATTTATTATCGCCTATTATTCGACATTGTTCGGAAGGAAATCGAGGGAAAATGAGGACATAAATAAAAACATGCGGTTTATAAAAACAGTGGCACAACAATTAACTCCACTCTGATGATGTAGTGGATTAATGTTGGCATCGTAAACCGATGTCATGACTTCACAGATTGTATTTATTTAGTTTTCACGGTGTAACTCTTGACAATATAACGTATATACTTATATATAATTCGGATTCTGAGACATAATTTAAGACAAAAATATTGCTCTTAATGTACACATTATTTTCGAACATCTGCAAAAGAAAACTCAGCCGAATTCGTATCTCAAACTAGACATCAACCACTTAGTGATTTTGTGCGGTTACCTTTAGGTTTTCGGCTTAATACAAATTATGGCTGGTCAATACATGAATATATACAGCAGTCTTCGAATATCCGTATCAATTATTCATGATATTTAGTATCTAAATTAAGAATCATAAACGGATTTCAACGGAATATACATGAAGGTCAGGGTAAATCTATGGAACGGCGGACACAGGCGACCATAAAAGCTCATCATGAGCACGTTGTTCTCAGGTGAGCTAAAATCTTAATTAGAGGTGTTATTCAGATAGTTTAAACATTATGTAATCATTATATTTTGAATCAATTATTTTTGAAATGGTTATTTTACCAAACATAGAACAAGTCCCTTTAAAGGGGTGGTCGGTAGTCGAGTGGTAAAACACTGGTCTACCATTTCCAGCGGTCGTGGGTTCAATCCCTGGCCGGGGCACTGGAAATTTCAGAAATGCTTCAAGTGTTTCCCACCCAACTAGAGATGTACTGGTATCAAACCCAGGTAATTCTCGCGTGTATCGGTGCTATACACTGAGCACGTAAAAGAACTAAGGGATCTATTCGCAAAGAGCTAGGGTATCGCACCCGGATTCCTTGTATCTCAAAATCTGTCTCTTATACCCGCTGTCTCTTCAGCAAAAACCAAAGGACCCCATTGGAAATAAGTGCTTGCACTTTCATGGGTTATCCTTGACTGCAAGGTCAAAATAAATACAAAGATCATATTTATGAAATACAAAAGAGTCGCCAATATCGAACATTCTTCAGTAGCGGAACTAAAGAATTGTTTATCATTAATATTGCTCTTTCCGCTTTCTTATTTGAAAACATTATTATGGATTTATGCCAATTTGTTATCCTAGCGTTACAACGAATTCACGGGTCATAAAACAATTCGTCAACAATGCTCCGTATATCCCCAAACGCTTAAATAGCATATTAAAACATTCAATCGTACAACGATTCGCGATTGACGTCAATGCGATAGTTTTACAAAGGAGTCGGTAATAATCTAAATGCTAACACGCCATGTATATTAAGTTCGAATGAATATATTTAAAATATATAAAAATATAACACATAATTAAACATCAAACGCATACTTGTAAAGCAGACTTATGATTGCAACATAATTCGCAAATATTTATAAAGATTCAGATTGTAACGGATTTTCCATTTTCGTATTTTGTAATACAATATGTTAGGTGCAGAGAAAGAACTAAAACAGTGTGTTTGAAAAATATCGTGACATTAAATGTTCAAAACTAGAATTTGAAGTTTATGGTACAGTATTTAACGGCACAGAAGTAATTATAGCGAACATTCGAGCAGCGCTCTTGGAAAATGGGGCTTAATGCATGTGTGGAAAGTGTCTTCCCAGATTAGCTAGTGCAGTATACACAGGCTAATCAGAGACGACACTTTCCGCATAGACTGCATTTTCGTTTAGAAGAGACTTCCTTTAAACAAAAAATACCATAGAAGCGGAAAGTGTCGTCCCTGAATAGCATGTGCGGACTGGATAGGCTAATCTAGGACGACACTTTACGCACATGCATTTAGTCCGGTTTTCCAGGGCGAGACTCATTTAGTACATAGTTCAACAACTAGTGTATGACCTCTTGATGCCCATGGGGGCACAAGAACTGTATCGCCAATACAGCCATGTATATAAACTCATGTAGTACATAGTTCAACAACTAGTGTATGACCTCTTGATGCCCATGGGGGCACTAGAACTGTATCGCCAATAAAGCCATGTATATATACTTATGTAGTACATAGTTCAACTACTAGTGTATGCTCTCTTTATGCCCATGGGGGCACTAGAACTGTATCACCAATAAAGCCATGTATATATACTCATGTATTACACAGTTCAACAACTAGTGTATGACCTCTTGATGCCCATGGGGGCACTATAACTGTATCGCCAATAAAGCCATGTATATAAACTCATGTAGTACACAGTTCAACAACTAGTGTATGACCTCTTGATGCCCATGGGGGGCACTAGAACTATATCGCCAATAAAGTCATGTATATATACTTATGTAGTACAAAGTTCAACAACTAGTGTATGACCTCTTGATGCCCATGGGGGCACTAGAACTGTATCGCCAATAAAGCCATGTATATATACTCATGTAGTACATAGTTCAACAACTAGTGTATGACCTCTTGATGCCCATGGGGGCACTAGAACTGTATCGCCAATAAAGCCATGTATATATACTCATGTAGTACATAGTTCAACAACTAGTGTATGACCTCTTGATGCCCATGGGGGCACTAGAACTGTATCGCCAATAAAGCCATGTATATATACTCATGTAGTACATAGTTCAACAACTAGTGTATGACCTCTTGATGCCCATGGGGGCACTAGAACTGTATCGCCAATAAAGCCATGTATATATACTCATGTAGTACATAGTTCAACAACTAGTGTATGACCTCTTGATGCCCATGGGGGCACTAGAACTGTATCGCCAATAAAGCCATGTATATATACTCATGTAGTACATAGTTCAACAACTAGTGTATGACCTCTTGATGCCCATGGGGGCACTAGAACTGTATCGCCAATAAAGCCATGTATATATACTCATGTAGTACATAGTTCAACAACTAGTGTATGACCTCTTGATGCCCATGGGGGCACTAGAACTGTATCGCCAATAAAGCCATGTATATATACTCATGTAGTACATAGTTCAACAACTAGTGTATGACCTCTTGATGCCCATGGGGGCACTAGAACTGTATCGCCAATAAAGCCATGTATATATACTCATGTAGTACATAGTTCAACAACTAGTGTATGACCTCTTGATGCCCATGGGGGCACTAGAACTGTATCGCCAATAAAGCCATGTATATAAACTCATGTAGTACACAGTTCAACAACTAGTGTATGACCTCTTGATGCCCATTGGGGCACTAGAACTGTTTCGCCAATAAAGCCATGCATATTAATCAACAGAACCACGCTGCCGCTGTCGATTAGATTTGGCGCCTAACATCAATTGCTTAATTAATATACAGGGTGGGAAAAATGCTGCAAAGAAATTTCTTCTTGTCCCATTTCCCGGTCACATGTCAGAATATGAATCGTCAAGTGAATGCCAAAATCAGCTTACAACATGTCTGTAGAGAAAGCTGATAACCCATCCTCGCTTTTACAAGACGAAATATGCAACGTGATGACATATACCGCTTGAGTTCGCAAATCCGACAGAAGTACGTGTGTACCAAGTGTGGACGGAAAACGACGTTATTGGAGCCAGAAAACAAATCGTCGCTGTGTAACATTGGTATATTTCAGAGAAATCTGCTCACAAAGCATTTATTTCAGCATCGCTCTGTAAAAACGGGGCTTAATAAATGTGCGTTAAGTATCGTCCCATATTAGTCCGCTCATTTTAATCAGGGACGACACTTTCCGCCTAGACTTGATCTTCGTTTAGAGGAGACTTCCTTTCAACGACACATTCCATGAAATCGGTAAGTGTCGTCCCTGATTAACCTGTGCGGACTGCACAGACTAATCTGGGACGGCACCATATGCACATGCATTAAGCCCCGTTTTCTCAGAGTTCTACTCAAACAAACAAACACGAGTTAAAAACTAAATAAACACTAACAAAATACCGGTAGTCCAAATCCTTGGCTCGCAAAGCAACATGTTCATGTACATTTCAATTGCAATACTATTTGTCAGATTATGTAAAAATAAAAATAAGTTTCGCGAGATAGCTGTTTTTATGCCAATACATGCCATGTTAAATTACGCATTTTGTTTTTCTAAACTTGTTTTCATAATTTTCCTATAGGCCTTTATCGATAATCTTAAATACAACCACAAGTAACGCATTATGTTTTTTGATTTAAAATTGGTCAACAGTTAATCAGTGGTACTTGAGTTAATATAACGATGAAACACTAGATTTTTTTTAGGTGGTCTACAGTTGGAGAAACGTCAATAACATGTTCTTACATGCTATATTGACCTCAAAAATAAGGTCTTTTCATTGTGATCAGAAAAACAAGGCAGTTGCATATAACGATAAATACATATTTTATTTTAATCGTATAACAATGACAGAAATGAAATATTGCAGAGTAATTTCTCCTGTAACAATTACATGTTTAATACATCTGAAGACATGCATTAATGATATATGTAACAGAAACGACACGATCTTAAAAGGAAGTTAAGCCTACAAAATCACGTAAAAGCTCAGCGTACAGCCGTTCACACATGATTGTACTTTTTTAGAAGTGTTTTACACGAAAGTATCCATTACCTTTATGTACATTGCACACTGAAGGCTTTGGAAATGCTGTATGTTGATGTAGTTGGCTGAAGCTTGCATGAATTTCATAGGCAACTTATTATGTCCTTAATTGGGTAATAATAAATATAAAAAAAACGCACTATACAATTATAGTTATATTGCATCTCGTATAAGAAATTCAGTTAGACAAAATTCTCAAGAAGTTCACAAACAAAATATCATCTAGTCTTCTTTTCAATCGAAATATTTAGAAGGCAATTAAGATTATTTGCGAGGCCTTCCCTCGTTGGCTATAATGAATATGAGAGTGAATGGACATAACAAACAAACATAGTTTACACACGATTTGCGTACTGAGCATGAAACAGGCAAAGAAAAGTAGCACTGAACAAGACATATTTCATTACATGGCAAAATTAACAGAAATTTAATGTCAATAAAAAAACATAATGATTTACTAAAGTTAAGACCCCCAAAAAGTTTTTACAAACTTTCATAGGCAATCAGCTGAATTTTAGACCAAATTTTGATGGATAATCCATAACATCAAAAATATATAAAGCTTGTAGCAGTGAAATCACAAAAGCTATTAGACATACTTATTTAATCGGAGGATTATAACGTTTGTAGCGTTGCATCGGCATTTTTGAGGAATAATTAAATATGTAAAATTTCGTATTAAATGAGTCTCAATCGAGATATATTTATAATTCAGGCAAGAGATACAGGAACTAAAAACTATCAGTTTTATAACATCTTGTTATCAGTTTTAACAGTGCATAAAGAAAAAGATACCGATTACAATTATATACAAAAGTGAAAAGCAGTTGAACGCGTGCGACTCTTTTGTATTTCAACTGTCCCATACCGAATGTATTATCTTTGTATGGTACCAAATGAGCAATATTTAGTATAAATATATAAGCTACAAGTTCACTACATCTTGTGTAGGCACAATACATTCCCACCACAACCCCAAAATTTTATAAAATGTTCCTTATTTTTCATCCCAGTTTCTTAAAAAGAAAATAAATCCATCAGACAAACTAGACAACAGATCAGACGACAGAATAACTCCATTTAGCTGTAAACATGAACACATATTTTAATAATTGGCGATGCTCTCCATAATTAACAGGTTAGAGTGTACAAGTCAAAGATGTGCATATACATAAGTGTGTGCAATGTTTTGCTTCACAAAACTTAATTCTCTTAATTGGAACAATATTACTAAAACAAGGTCACAGATTGCAATGGAAAGTCGACGGGCAATCTACAGTGTTCATTCACATTCACACCCCGTTAACATTGAACAATACGCATGGTACCAGCATGTAGACATATGCATGGAGCTCAATGGTTTTGAAAAGTCGTGTGTACGGTTTTAGCGAAAATGGATAACAACTTCAATGATTTTATTTAACCTAAGCGCATGTGCATTACCGGTAAATTAAAGTAAAGCCAGGGACTGTGTCTTATATCTGCTAGGTGTTGCATTGTGGTATGACTTTACTTTCACTGCAGATGTTTTGTTACACACTATTTCACAAACAAGTTGCAAAAACCAAATTTTATTCAGAAAGCCAGTCACTTACATTGTCTCATGTTTTAACTAATTCAAGACACTTGTCAATGATATGTAATCAATGAAACTGATCAGAAAAACCTGCACCGGTATACCTATGTAAAAGTTTAAGAATTAAGACAGGTCCGATAACTGAAATAAAATACGCAGAACATTTTCCATACCAGAGATTGAAAACACAATGAATCAGACTGATTTATACAAGAAGTTTGCATTCTAGAAATGAGTTGCACTCTGTAAAAACGGGGCATAATGCATGTGCTTAAAGTGACGTCCCAGATTAGCTTGTGCAGTCTGCACAGGCTAATCAGGGAAAACACTTTCCGCCAAAAAGATTTCCGCTAGGAGAGACTTCATTTTAACGAAAAATACAATATAAGCGGAAAGTGTCGTCGCAGAATAGCGTGTGGAGACTGCAAGGCTAATTTGGAACTTAACTTTACGCACATGCATTAAGTCCGGTTTTCCCAGAGCGAGGCTCAAATATATGTAGTTTTTTGTACGCTTGTAATATGCATGTAATCACAAGCTGCATAACAACAGAACTTGTAGAGTAACATTTCAAGCCTCTGACACCAGTGACTATAAGAACGAGTCTTCCCACACGGAGTTCTTTGGAGGCCTGCGCGATGGCGTGATGGGTCGAAAAGAGTTTATGCCGCCGTACAGTTAATTGGGTTTCAAGATCTGTAACGCATATTTCAACAAATTGTAATTAAGTGTGTATACATTCACACACATTTAGATGTGTGTGGTAGGTTGTTTAAATATATTCAAAATAACCACTATCTGTTAAAGCAGGATACACACTTCCAGGTATTTCTTAACTTTCTGGACAAAAATGTTAACGTTTTCAGTCTTAAAACAGAAACTGAACCCAGCAAAAACCCTATTAATAGGTCAAAATGAGCTCACACTTGGGGCACACTAAAGCTTCCGATTCAAGAATGGGTTAAGTGGATATTGTCTCTGCCTTCTGATCAGGAGCACTAAGATGCAATCACTACAAAGGAAGCGTGCGTAACACACCAAGTACTGGTTGGTTTCCATAAAACAGACTCCAGTGTCTCAATATCATTTAGGATATTCATGTAATCGAGCCAAAATGAATAGGTTTAAACTTTAAACTAAACTAAACCAAACAATGCCATCACTCCTACACAGACTAAAAAGTAAGCCAACCCACCTGGAAGGATAACATGAGCGTTTCATCGACCGACATCATCCCTCCTGCATTGTCAAAACATCCACGGAAGTTGGGTGCAGAAAACAATGTTACCAGCTGTCGTTTGGCAAAGAATTCATAGCCATCTTCCACAACCTAGTACCAAAACATGTTATTGTCAATGTGAAGTACATTTATAAAGTGTTATAACTCGTTTTGCTGAAAAGGACCACTTAACAAGGAACATGGTGCTAAGGGCATATTCTGGCCAAATCAAAATCACTGTTTTAAGCAATTTGCAAAATTCATTTTAATAATCAATGCCACACAAAAAATGTTTTCTATACATACCTGATGAGCCCTGCATATCAAGTCAAAGTCATGCCTGTTGAGGAACTTGTTCACAACGTCGGCCCCGAAGGTGAAGGACTTGCCGCGGTCATTCTCGCCCCAACCCTGAACTTCCTTGTCTGGATCGGACCACAGCAGGTCACATAAAAGACCTGCATACACACACACACAATGAACAACTTGAACCTTGCTCTGGGAAAATTGGGTTTAATGCAAGTGTGTGTAAAGTACAGGCTAATAAGAGACACTTTCTGCTTTTGTGGTATTTTTCGTTTATTGTTTTATTTAAGGAATATTAGCAAAGTCCAGTTTTAACAGAAAGTGTTGTCCCTGATTAGGCTGTGATTTTACACCTTGTAAATTTTGAAATGGGCTTACTCTGGTTCTCAGAGGTGACCTTGTAAAATAATTTCAGAATTCATTTTCTTAAGACAAATTGCAATGCTCTTTACCACAGGAACATCTTATGTTTTTTTTCTGGAGTCCCAAGCATGCAAACATTTTAAAATAAAATCCCAATACCCATATTTCAATATTTATATTGTCTTACAAAATATCCTTAAAAGGAATCTTATACCAATGTTACATAATATTCTCTGTTCTATGTTACATTAAGATTTAACTTAAATAGGTTTATTTTCAAAATACAGTATTATATATTAATAATAGTTTGTTATTTGCATTATATTACTCAAAATATGAATATAATCGTGTCGCAGGTGCAATTTTCTGTGAGTCATATGGATTCTATATAAGGCCCTGAACTGAGATTGTAAGAGCCTCGCTCTGGAAAAACTGGGCTTAATGCATGTGTGTAAAGAATCGTCCCAGATTATCCTGGGCAGTCAGGACGGGCTGATCAGAGAAGACACTTTCTGCATAGACTAGATTTAATGTTAGAAGACAGTTCCTTTAACCAAAAAAAAAAAATCCGTAAAAGCGAAAAGTGTCATCCCTTATTAGCCTTTGCGGAACGCCCATGCACAATTTATGCACATGCATTAAGCCCAATTTTCACACAATGCGACTTTTTAGTTTATTATTCAAAGCAAGCCAAGCACAGACTGTGAGCACAACTCCATACCACCGCTGGCTGCCCTTACCTGTGTCTGGAACATCTGTTGGCCGCATTATCCTTCGAATCTGCTCCATTGATTGTAAGTCTGGTGAAAGACCTGTTAAGGAAATGAACGAGGTTACATTATTTTATTTATTTATCCAATCACTATTTCTTATGATTACCCTAGCAAAGCCTTAGATTTTTTTAACAAAATCACTGTTAAATGTCTGTTGCTTTTATACATAAAATAAAATTTTAATTACTTCTTCAAAGGCAAACATAATTTGAGTTCATCATTTTTTTTATAGACAAAGCACATTTATAAAGTGCCACAAACAGATCATGTTATGTTACTTAAATTTAATGTTTCAGTACCATACTTCTTTAGGTTTGCTTTCCATTGCAGGAAAGGCAAAACTTGTTTGCTAACAAAATACCTCCGTGACAGCAGAAAATTTTCTTATCAATAATAGCAGCAATTGGTAAACAGTTGAAGCAGTCTGTAAATGTTTTCCATAACTTCAAATTATATCTTCTTTTGCCTGCAAATAAAGCATTGCAACATCATTTTCATAAATCAAACTAATTTGGAAATATTTGTTTAGATTATCTACATATAAACCATTAACTCATTATTGTGGAGTTTAAGCTACAAGGACCTAACATCTAACATGTGTTCTACAAGCAGACCGGCAAAGTAATATATGGAAAATAACGATGTTTAATGTTCTACGTTCAACAATATCCAAGTATTCTAGTTAAAGGGACTGTCCACTAGATTTTGGCATGTATTGAAGCATGTCATTAAATGCTCTATATTGATAAATTCAAACATTTGACCTAAAAATCTGCAGTTAAAAAACAAGAATACAATTTAAAAAGGGAAAAAAAAGTAAACCTCATCAGGGCTCGAACCAGTGACCATCGGGGTCCTGGAGTAAAAACCAATTAGACCGCTCGGCCATCCTGACAAGTATGTACGATAGCCGTATTTTATACCATATATAAGCAATCCTCGTAGTTTTACAAAATATAGCGACAATAACAGAACTTTCCAAATTATTCAATCGTTTCGCGTCGAACGACGCTTTATGATTTTGAGGTTTTCAAATCGTCAAAAGATGCATATAATGGATATTTAAGAGCATTGTAAATGGTCAGTATTACTATTTCCTCAAAAATATCATAACAAACGCGAAAATTTGCGAATATGAAACAACTTTTTTTAATTTTGTCAATTTACCAATCTGTTGGACGGCCCCTTTAAACTTCAATTTCATCATTTTTCTAACCTCTCTTTTAAACATAAACTGTTTTCCAATGAACTTAAATAAAATATATGAGCCGTTCTCTTAGCTAAATGCATGTGCGTAAAGTATCGTCCCAGATTAGCTTGAGCAGTTCAAAGGAACTCCCTTCTAAACAAAAATCCAGTATCAACAGAAAGTGAAAACTGCACTGTCTAACCTGGGATGACACTTAACGCACATACATTGAGCCTGTTTTCAAAGAGCAGGGCTCATATAATGACCAATTTTACATTATCGGTACTGGTATATTATATATATTTATAGATTATCGGTACTTGTATACATATATATACTTATAGATTATCGGTACTGGTATACTTATAGATACTTATAGATTATCGGTACTTGTATACATATAGATACTTATAGATTATCGGTACTGGTATACTTATAGATACTTATAGATTATCGGTACTGGTATACTTATAGATACTTATAGATTATCGGTACTGGTATACTTATAGATACTTATAGATTATCGGTACTGGTATACTTATAGATACTTATAGATTATCGGTACTGGTATACTTATAGATACTTATAGATTATCGGTACTGGTATACTTATAGATACTTATAGATTATCGGTACTGGTATACTTATAGATACTTATAGATTATCGGTACTGGTATACTTATAGATACTTATAGATTATCGGTACTGGTATACTTATAGATACTAACTAATTTTGGATAAACTTAATGACGATATCCTATCGACTGAGACTAATTTGTTTTCTTTTTGTCATCAAAGATGTGAGCCTAGCTCTGGGAAAATGGGGCTTAATGCATGTGCGTAAAGTGTCTTCCCAGATTACTGACAATACTGTTTGCATAAACTGGATTTTCGCAAAGAAGAGATTTCCCATTAACAAAAAATTCCATAAAAGCGGACAGTGTCGTCCCTGATTCGCATGTGCAGACTGCACATGCTAATCTGGGACGACACTTAACGCACATGCAGTAAGCCCATTGTTCCAGAGTGTGGCTCACATGCATCACTTGTAGCTATCCTCTACGACTTACATTCATCGTAAAAGCCATGGACTCTGTTCATGCTGGCACATTCATGGTTTCCTCGAAGGAGGAAGAAGTTCTCTGGGTATTTAATTTTGTAGGCAAGCAGCAAGCAAATTGTCTCTAGTGACTGCTTCCCTTTGTCCACATAGTTGCCCAGAAATAAATAGTTGGCTTCCGGAGGGAAACCACCGTACTCGAACAAGCGCATCAGGTCCGTGTACTGGCCGTGAATATCACCTGAAAGGAATTATTAACAGATCAATAGGAAATAAAGTCTACTGCAGGTACAAGGCGTGCTTTCTACAATTAAAGTCTTTCAAAAAATTGCATAAATGTATGTCACAGGGCCCTCACTATGGTTTGGGGTTATGCCACCCACATCCTTTGGATAGGGAATGTTTATGTTATTTTTCATTAAAGGGCAATAGTTAAATTACACCATAACACTTTCAATAATTTGCTACATGCAATCAACTATTAAATTTATATTATTATTAGCTGCCATCTATTTGGAGTCCTTGGATTACAGGCTTTAAATATAAATATTGATTTTTGTTTTCAATAAATAACTTTGGGGGAAGATTTCAAATATATTAAGGCGAAGAAAGACTCTGCTTTTAATAGGGCAAGCAGCCTTAGTTTCACTGAAGAAATGCCAGATTGAGGACCCTAATGTCTACAGAAAACAAATTGTGTGAATATCTATTGGTTTCCCCAAAATAATCCCTAACTACAATTTATTATTATTAGTATTTAACTCTGGGGCAAGAAATATAATGTGTACATTTAAGTTTGATTTGTCTTATGGTTGCATAGTTTTTGTTTATACATTACCACATATTTTAAGTGGAGCCTCCAGTTCCAATAATATTGGTTGCTGTAGGAATATTTCTCTTGACTTGAGGCAAAGACCTCTTACTTCTGCCTCTGTCATCTGTACAATCTTGCCTGGCCGACATCCTCTTACTGAAACAATAAACACTTTTTAATTCCACATTTAGGGCTCTCCCTAACTAAAACATTTCTTTTGCCAAATTTACCGCAGAGCATAGGAATCCGACTCATTTTTACTTTTTTATGAGGGGGGAGTTACAATTTCCTTTCTTAAGACAAATTTGATAATTTCTCTTGATTGGTTATTGTTGGCTCAGGTATATTGATTGGTCATTGTTGGCTCAGGTACTACGTAAAAAGTACCCCATGGTACTCTTTAAGTTTACTTCAAACTACAGAGGGTCCGGAAAATAATCCCTAAAAAAAACTCTGGAGTATGGCAGGGTGCCTTTAAGAGTATTTTCCTTACCCGAGGTACATTGTGGTATATTTAAAAAGATTACTCACGGTACTTTTAGAAAGTACCTGAGCCGACAACGACCAATTAAGCGTAAGTGTCTAATATGATTGCCAGCAGTTTGATGTTGCAACCATGTAACATGATTATCATGTGGCCATTGAAAAATGCATAATTTAATAACACTCTAGTCTACCAGGACATTGTTAATAAAGCTTAAACAAATCAGCATTGTAAGGTCCGTCAGGTAAATGTATTGGGCAATATATTAGATATTATATGGGGATACTTTTAATTGACTAAAAATCGCGATTGTTATTGGGCATGATCTTCACCTGACACAATGAACAAAAAAATTCCGGTTTTTTCCAGACCTCGCAATTTCCGAGGCCAGATCGTATATTTTTCAAAGGTAATTCTTAACTATTCTAGCATTAAAGTCTGTCTTCCATTACGATAAAAAAAGGAAAGTGAGCTATGTTGTTTTTCTTCATAATAAATAATGGGAATAAAATTCATTTTAGTTAGTAAAAAAAAGAGTATTGAGTTTGACTTCATTATTCATTAAGCTAATCACATTTTTATTAAGAACATTGAATGATTAAACATATATTGGATGATGGAAAATATATCATTTAATACTTTCTGTTCTCTGTGTGAATAATGGCAAGTTTGAGTATGAATTTCACAATCAACAAAGCTTACAGGTAAACTTACTGATGAATCACTGGACTGTTTTGATAGGGGAACTTACGAAATATTTGGACCATTTGTTACACGAAACAATTAACTCTCTCAGCAAGTAAGTGTTCAGCTAAGTGAATAGTGTTTTAAATTAATGTACAAACTACAACATAATTTGAAGAAAGTTGGTAATTTAACGACGTACCTTCCAAAAGTCGGCTGATTAAACTGTCAACATTCAGCTCAGTCTCCGCCATATTTGAAGGCAATATTTTAAACTCTGTATATAAACACAAACATATATCAAATTCTCCAACATCAGATGGAAATCGTCATAGCTATATATAGGAACCAATCGTGAACGTCGCTTATTTGTAAACGATGAATGTGGTTTACTATTTTATGGATCGATTACATGTATTTTTATAAAATGTACATAGACAGGTGAGTTTAATACGCGTCAATACATTCACTAGTAAAAACATAGTTCATTTAGTAACAACTAAGTATTTATTAAACTTAGCTGTCTCTCAATTTAATTATTATCAGTCAGTCCTTTAAACGAAAATAACATAAACGCGGAACGTGTCGCTCGTGATTAGACTGTGGGACGACACTTAACGCATATACATTAAACACCGTTTTCCCAGAGCGAGGCTCATATTAGTTCCGATAAAGGTACCAAGTGACTACTGCATGTTCGTTAAGTGTCGTCCCAGATTAGCCTGTGCAGTCCGCACCGTCTAACCAGCGACGACATTTTTTGCTTTTATGATATTTTTCATTTGAAGGGAGTCTCTTCTTAGCGAAAAGTGTCGTTCCTGATCAGCCTGTGCGGACTGCACAGGATAACCTAAGACGACACTATACGCGCATGAAATAAGCCCGGTTGTCCCATAGCGAAGCTCTTATAAATACTATCTTCTTAACAACATACAGCGTACTGATCGTATGTTACTATAAATATAAGTTGACAGCTTCTGTGAAAAGCCGTATTACACATTTTGTACGATACATTTAACCTCGCCCTCATTAATACTCGCCTATAATTCGACATTGTTCGTAAGGAATAAGAGGAAAAATGAGGACATCGATAAAAACTTATGCGTTTTATAAAAACAGTGGCATAAAATTAACTTCACTCTGATGATGCAGTGGATCAAAGTTGGGATCGTAAACCGATGTCATGACTTCAAAGATAGCTTTTATTTATTTATTTTTCACGGTGTTTCTCTTGACATTATAAATACTTCATAAATAATGTAAAATTAATTAAACTTATATATAATGCGGATTTTGAGACATAATTTGCACAAACATTGTTCTCTAAATGTACACATTATTTTCGAACATCTACAAAAGAAAGCTCAGCCGAATTCGTGTCTCAAACTAGACATAAGCCACTTAGTGACTTTATCCTGTTACCTTCAGGCTATCGGTTTAATTCGAATTGTAGCTGGTCAATACATGGATATATACAGGAGTCTTCAAATATCCGTATAAATTATTCATTACATTTAGTATCTAATTTAAGAATCATAAACGGATTTCAACGGAATATACATGGAAGTCAGGTGAAATCTATGGAACTGCGGACAAAGGTAAGGAATACCGTTAGGGTCATCGTGTTTACACATTCAAATCCAGAAGGCGACAATGCGAGAGTGCAAGAATACGATGACGAGAGTGCGAGAATAAGATTACGACAGTGCGAGAATACATTGACGAGAGTGCGAGAATACGATGAAGAAAATGCGAGAGTGCGAGAATACGATGACGTGAGTGCGACAACGCGATATTACGATGGCGACAATGCGATAGTACGAGGGCGAAAATGCGATAGTCATATCGTACTGTCGCCATCGTATTGTCTCACTGTCGTAATCGTATTGTCGCACTGTCGTCATCGTATTCTCGCACTCTCGTTATCGTTTTCTCGCACTCTCGTCATCGTATTCTCGCACTTTCGCATTGTCACACTGTCGTCATCGTAATTTCGCACTGTCGTCATCGTATTCTCGCTCTCTCGTAATCGTATTCTCGCACTCTCGTCATCGTATTCTCGCACTCTCGCATTGTCGTACTGTCGTCATCGTGTTCTCGCACTCTCGTCATCGTATTCTCGCACTCTCGTCATCGTATTCTTGCACTCTCGTCATCGTATTCTCGCACTCTCGCATTGTCGTCATCGTATTGTCGCACTCTCGTCATCGTATTCTCGCACTCTCGCCATCGTATCCTCGAACTCTTGTCATCGTATTCTCACAATCTCGTCATCCTATTCTCGCACTCTCGTCATCGTATTCTCGCACTCTCGCATTATCGCCCTCTGGATTTTAATGTGTAACCACGATGGCCCTAACGATATTTCGTACAAAGGCGATCATAAAAGCTCATCATGTGCACGTTGTGCTCAGGTGAGCTAAAGTCTTAGTCAGTGGTGTTATTCCGATAGTTTATACATTTATATTTATGATTTATGTCAATTTGTTATCCTAGCGTTACAATGCGTGAGTTGTTCAAAGGAGTCGGTAATTATCTAAATGCAAACAAGCCATGTATATTAAGTTCGAATGAACATATTTAAAATATATGAACATATAACACATAATAAAACATCGAATGCATACTTGAAAAGCAGAGTTAAGATTGCAGCATAATTCTCAAATATTTATAAAGATTCAGATTGTAATGGATTTTCCTTTTTCGTATTTTGTAATATAATAAGACTGGAAAGGCTAATCTAGGACGACACTTTACGCACATGCATTAAGTCCGGTTTTCCCAGGGCGAGACTCATATTGAACATAGTTCAGCAACTAGTGTATGACCTCTTGATACCTTTGGGGGCACTTGAACTGTATCGCAAACTAAGTCATGTATATTGATCAACAAAACCATGCTTTCGCTGTCGATGTAAATATGGCGCCTAACATCAAACCACAGGTACTTGAAAAAAATGTTGGTCCTTATATATATATATATATATATATATAATAAAAGAAAAGGTATCCAACGATGATTTCACAGGTGTATTTAATAACGCTATGCAACAGCATGAAAGATCAAATAATGCACACAAATATCGTTGTGGTTGCCAGCAGGAAGCATCAACCTATAATTTAACACCGTTTATTTGATGAAAATCCATCAAGTATGTCCAAAACAGCTTAAAGTTTCACAAATATGACCCCACAATCGCAGTGTGTAATTCTCGACGTCCAAACGTCAGTTATGACGAAAGGCGATTTTCAGACGATTTTTTCAAAATAAAACAAGAACTTTGCTATAAACTCCACATGCGTTTTTCATTTACTAACTTTTCGTTCGAACTACGTCGTTCTTTAGTCCCAGTTGAACGGTAAAAAGTCGAAAATTCATAAGAAACAACACATTTTGCGTTCTTCACACCATCACGACCACCATTTTGAGGCAGAATCGGTTTTACGGAATGAAGACGTTTCATTGGCTGAAAATAAAATTGGTAAACTTGTTCTATAATTTACGACTCATTCAACCAATCGAAAACAAGATAAAATTTAGCGCGTTCCAATAATAACATGTATACTGTTTGAACTTATAATATAATAGTTGGTGTATTTTCTTCTTTTTCTGAGTATTTTTGTTCTGCAGTTACTTAAGAACGATGTATTTCGAAGGACAATTAAGTTACTGAAAAACGTACGTGGAATTCATAGCGAAGTTCTTGTGTAATTGTGAAAAATCGACCAAAAATCGCCTTCCGTCATAACTGACATTTGGACGTCGAGAATTACACACTTTGATTTTGGGTTCATATTTGTGAAACTTTAAGCTGTTTGGACATACTTGGTCAGGACGTGAAAATCTATAGCGGACAATAGAAAATATAATTTCGAGTGATTTAAAGTGATTTAAAGTGTTTATTTTCGTGCAATTTAGCATAAAATGGAAAGCTGTTGTGAGGAATATAGTGGAATCAGTAGTGGTGACGAGGATTTTGACGTTTGTGAGGATATATCGCTTAAAAATCGTTTTGTGATTTCGGACAATGGAGAAAATGGCGGGAAATGGCAAGCCGTGACAAAGAAAAGAAAAAAGGCAAGTAGTAGTAGCAGCGAAAGTTTTGCTAACTTGTCTACTGATGAGAAACTAAACAGTATTTTCGCTCAGTTAAACAAAAACTTTGAAAAGATAANGAGAACACAATGTTGAGATCTTAGGGCTTGATACACTTTCAGGTGACCCAAATGTGGGCAAGTGGGAGGGAGGCTTCAGACTTTGTATCTGTAGTCTGAGAAAAACTTTCCTTGGTATTGATCTCTAGCAAACTGCAATGATCCTTTGAGAATTGTTGGAAATACAGGCTTCCAGTGTTCATTATTGTGTAATTACTTAAAGGAAATTGTATCCTCTGCTGTTGAAATATTCATTTTAACCGAATTGGTTTGGATGAGAGATTACTAGATTAAACAATTTTCTTTCCACATGTTGCATGCTTTTTTAAGAGTTTTTACTTAATAACACTGGGTATTTATTTTGAAATCTAGGATGAAGGTTGAGTAAAAAAACAACTTAGTTTTTGCTTACATTGGACTGTTCTCCCCTTTTATCATAAAGAATAATACTTTTATTATTCTTGTCCCCAATTGATTATTTATGGTTGCCTACTTTTGGGATTTTTAACCCTTTGAGCGCTGGAACCAGATTTTGAAGGCCTTTGCAAACAGTTTGGATCCAGATGAGACGCCACAGAACGTGGCGTCTCATCAGGATCCAAACTGTTTGCTATTCTGATAGCATTCTTTGAAAAAAAATCGAAGCTAATTTTAGAAATTTAGCAGACAACATTTTAGCAGACGACAAATTTCCCAGCATGCAAAGGGTTAAGGTTTTGTATTGAAACATTTGATAAATATGTATTTGAATACATGACAGAGCTTGTAATATGCATGTCCTTTATCATGCTTTTTACAGAATTGCTATTCCATCAAATTTTCAATCAAACATTTGGGCCATGCTATGCCATAACCAGGCTAAATGCATGTGCGTAAAGTATTATCCCAGATTAGTCTGTGCTGTTCATGAACAACACTTTCCACTGTTATGGATTTTTTCATTTAAAGGAAGTCTTTGCTAAACAAAACTGATTGATCAGCAAAAAAGCAAAAAAGAATACTGGAACAAAATTGTTGAGTAACAAAGGACACCTGTAATTAAGCAGGTTTCATTGAGTTCTGTTGACTCTTTGTTTTCCTGATCAGACCAATGATTGTATTACATTTTATTGACAAAAACTTGAGCCTCACTCTGTGAAAAGGGGGTTTAATACAATCATGTGCGTAAAGTGTTGTCCCAGATTAGCCTGTGCAGTCCACACAGGCTTATCAGGGACAATACTTTCTGCCTAAACTGGATTTTTGCCAAGAAAAGACTTTCTTGAAAAGAAAAATGTCATAAAAGCGGAAAGTGTCTTCCCTGATAAGCCTGTGCAAACTGCACAGGCTAATCTGGGAAGGCACTTAAAGCAAATGCATTAAACCCCCTTTTCAGAGAGTGCGGCCAAAATTTAAAGCTTTGTTGCTTTGTTGTCAAAATGAAACATTTAAAATGCCTCTGTCTCTCGTGCCAATTTTCTTTTATTTTGCTGACACAACATACTTGCAATGTTTGTAAGTTTCACAAACTGTGCAGCCAAGGAAATTCAATGGCCCAAAAAAGCTAAAGCAATGATTTCACAGAAATATTTGACTTGTATTGTGTTGTCTACTTGCAGGAAAGTTTAACAGATGCCAAACAACCCCCAGACATTGTTAATGTAAGTATTATTAGTTTGCATTATAATCCTTTCATCTCACTTTATCAAATGCAATTAATTTGCTCTTAAAGGGGGGGGGGGGTTGCTGATCAGNATGTATTAAATTCAATTTTTATCGAACAATTAAAAAAAAAAAAAAGTTTCAAAAAATTGGTTATATTTTATCAAGATGCATTGTTTCTACACATATTGATTGAAAAGATTCAATGGCTGGTTTTAAATAGTGTTATACACCTTTTTGTTACATGCCCCTTGGAAAATATCTGTTATGGAAACAGGTGGGATCAGTCTGTGTTGGGAGAATGAACTGATGTTGTCCAGTATGGATGTATTTACAAACAAATTGACAGATGTAACAAAAGTGATGGGAGGGAGAGTAATGCATAAGAATCATGTTCCCAGGTCAAATGTCAAGGTCACAGTTAAAGTTTAAGGACTCAATTGAATGTCAAGGTCACAGTATAAGGCTAAAGGTCAAATATAAAAAATAACCCCTTTATAAACCCATTTTTGCCCAGCGTCTAGAAAAAGGCCTTGGCAAACAGCGTAGACCCAGATGAGACGCCGCATGATGCGGCGTCTCATCAGGGTCTGCGCAGTTTGCTTAAAGGAATTTCTGTAAGAAATATTGTAAATATAGAAATAAATTTACTGGACATTCCTTATTTTGACAAAAATTTATCCAATTTAGAAGGATGGGAGAGTCCACTAGGCATAAATGGGTTAATGACTTTGGCTAGCATGGATAGATTTTCATATTACTTGGCAGAAGTGACAAGAATAGTTTGACCGAGTGTTGCCTGTAAGTAACCAGGTACCTTTTGTTTGAGGTCAAGGTTTTTCAGATGCATACCGGTAGGTGTCTTATTTGTTCAAGGTGCTATGTGTGTCCTTAATAAATATATGTTTGCTTACAAAATAATTAAAAAAAAAATCAAGTTGCTAAATAGCGAAGATGAAATGTAGTTATATTGAATGAAGGTAGTGCACAGTCAGTAATTAATAGTTTTGTATGAAAATACTTGTTTCATCTATTCAAGGCTGGATTTGAATTTCCATATTAAGAATGTTTAAGGTGACATTGGTGGGGTTAATGATGGGTGCAATTAAAAATATTCAGGAACATAAAATTAAACAAGGAATATTTGTTTTGCATTGATAAGAATTGCTTAACCTAAAAGGAAATAAGCTTTGGGATGATAAGATAGTGGGAAATGTTTACTCTAAAAGCTCTAATATGTTGTATAAAAGATTGATTTGTTTGAAAACATGTGTTACATTGATTTGTATATACAAAAAAATTGTTGTACTTTTTAAAAAANCTACATAAATGTGCAATGTGAATGTCAATGCATAGAATCATTAAACTGTTTTTAATTAATAATTATTGACTCGTGAAATAAAAGATTTCAAAAAAAGGGATGCATCATTAAGAGAAGTTCATACAGAGATGTACATACAGTATACTTGCAGCTGTTCAAGTTTTAATATTTGAGCCGTGCTCTGTGAAAACAGGGTTTAACAAGCTTAAATCAGGGACTATACTTTCTGCTTTTATGATATTTTTCGTTTAAAGAAAGTCTCTTCTTGACAAAAATCCAGTTTAGGCAGAAAATGTAGTCCCTGATTAGCCTCTGCGGACTGCACAGGCTAATCTGGGATGACACTTTTCTCACATGCATTAAACATTAAACCCCCTTTTCACAGAGCGAGGCTCATATTTAAACACATGCTTAGTAGGAACAATTTTTATGCCCCCAGATTGAATGATCGGGGGTATATTGTTTTTGGCCTGTCTGTCTGTCTGTCATTGTATGTGTGTGTCTGTCCCTAAACTTTAAAGCCGGCCGAGTTGATGTTGGTATATTTTCTCATTTTTGTTATGTGTCGCAAAAAAGTAATTATGAGTCAAACTGTGATGGTATTTATGTCATATGTGCAAAAAAATTGGTCAAAATCGGTCGAGAAATGCCCAAATTCAGTACAAAGATAGGGCTTTTCAATTTCTGTCCACGGACAGAAATGATCTAAATTTAAACACGTGCGGGTTGCATGTAAAACCACGTGACCATTGCATCATTGTTTGCAACGCCATTTGCCATGGAGAAACTGTGTTATTTAGTAGTTCTTCTTTGTTTTAAAAGCCCGGAAGTGGAAATCACGTAAAATTGGCGCTCACGTGACCCAAAGCATGCATAGGTCACAGGTAAATAATAGTCTTGAGGATTCCGTTATGTTCATGATTAGGTTTGCATTTTTGATGCTTTTGGCATTTTTGGCACAATTTTTGCGAAAATCAGTATGGAAGAGTTAAGCTTTAGAATGTATCCGACGAATACTGATCAATTCTGGTCAGTTGAGAAAACCAAATTGTTGTGAGAAATATCAACTTGGCCAGCTTTAACCTTGCTCATAAAATGAAAACTCTTGGGTCTATGTTCTTTAAATTCACATGTGCATGCATCTCATTGAGATCTACAATCAAACATGGTTTGAGGTCACTAGGTCAAAGGTCAAGGTCACTGTGACCTTCACATTCAAAATATAACCTGGTTTCTAAAATAGCTGCCGTGCGGCTTCAAAGCGCTGTAGGGGGCATTGTGTTTCACAAACACAGCTCTTGTTCTGTATGAAAAGCTCCATATGCTTTCATTTCCGTATTCTAGTTTTCACAACTTGTCCCAAATTGCAGCAATGAAAATATGCAGGTAATTTTCCATCATTGAAATCTACTTATTTTGTTTGAACAAGATTTGACTTCGTGAATTGTGTGTCAGTCATCCGCCCACAATTTCATAAGTCTGTATGGTAACCATGTTCCCTGGGCAATGAAGGCATTCTGATATGTAAAATTATGTAGTCCAGTCAAGGGGCACTTTGATACTTTCCGTAATGACGCAAGCAGTTTCATATGTTTGTAAACTAAGGTCTTGCAAGGTTAACATGCATATTTTACTTACCTATGATATAACGCAAGATACATACAATAAGCTTAATCATATGTAACCCTCTACGAGAACATAAACATAATTATTAACAAGTTGTGAACAAGTAAAAAGAATACCATAATAGATTTGTTTGCTCATATTTATTACTTATTAATAAAGACATGTGTATAAAATTGTCATCGCTGTTTGGTAAACATTAAAAGTAAATTAAGTATGAAGTGAAAATAATATAGTGCTTTTTTCATAATTGTGGGAATATGACCTATATCTGTAAAATTGGGAATTTCAGCATCAATGCACTTTGAAGAAGGAAAATAATTTAATTTGTATGTACATAAATTTTGGTCTATTGGTGATGAAACTTATATAAAACAGTACATTCCAAACATAAACAGATCACTAAATGGATATAACAACTTCAAAACTATTTATTTCTTGGGTAGTCAACTCTATTACTTAACATCAACAATTAAAAGTGATCGATTGGGAATTTTGGACTGGTTTTGAGACAAAAAGATTCTTTTTTTCATAACATTTTATTACTGAAAACATACATTATACATTCATATATACAATCAGAAAGATTCGAGAATTTTTGCTCTTACAAAAAGATACTTTTTGCTATTGAGAAAATGACCCAATAACATTTATAAAATGAGCCCCCAAAAGGCCATGCACTGTTCTGACCTTTCGGAGACATCCCTAGAAGGGCAATTTGAAGTAAAGCCTTGATAAGGTAGGTCAAAACATATAAGTAAATACAGTGGACACTGCAACAATGTTATGTTGTGTAAGAGTTTCATACTACGAACAGTCTGGGCAATCTGACGTAAAGCCTCTTTAGGGCATGACAATGTCTCGTGTCGCTTTGTCGTGTTTGTATGCTGTGAGATCAGTTGCTTTTACGAGAGGCCGTCCTGGCAGAGAATGTAAGCAGAAAAGTGTGAACTCCGCAAACTGTACGCTTTGTACTAACAGAGCTCTCTAAGATTATATATAAGGGTGGTATAAGTGTGCTCAAAATTCTCATTAAAGTTGCGTAGTTTAGAAATATTGGGTTTTGGAACATGTTTACTTAAATAATAATTTACGAAAAATTCAGAACTGTTACCAAAAATTGTTTTTAAGATAATGTCTTGGAAAGTTTTAGTATTGAAGTCAATAATTCATTCAGTCAATATCTGCACATGGTATCAACAAAACCTGCTTCCAAAAAAAAGATCAATGAAGTCTTAAATATTTAGCTGCGTTGGAAAACGGTGCTTAATGCATGCGATAAAATTGTGATCACAGATTATCTTGTGCAGTTTGCACAGGCCAAAACGGGACAATTTTTACAGCTGTTATGGAATTTTTCGTTTAAACTTCAAGGGAAGTCTCATCTAAACGAAAATCCAGTTTAGGCAAAAAGTGTCGTCCCTGCACAGGCTAATCTGGGATGACACTTTACGCACATGCATTAAGCCTTATAGCGCTGGAACCAAATTTTAAAGGCCTTTGCAAACAGTTTGGATCCAGATGAGACGCCACAAAATGTGGCATCTCATCAGGATCCAAACTGTTTGCTATTCTGATAGTATTCTTTGAAAAAAAAATCGAAGAAAATGCTAATTTTAGAAATTTAGCAGACAACATTTTAGCAGACGACAAATTTCCCAGCATGCAAAGGGTTAAGCCTGTTTTTCCGAGAGTGAGGCTCATATGTGGATGCAGACAACACATGAATTGCACAGCACGTGCTGAACAAAATGTTCACTTCAACCAAGCTTTATCAAAAGTAATTCATAGAATTGAAAGGTTACATAACACTAGCGTTGTTTTAATAAACTGGGGAACATTTATATTGCCTCATTAGCACAACAACAACAGCGTGTGTGCTTCTTTTGTTATACAACCCTTCGTGACAAATTCTTAGGCTGCTATTTGGAAAAAGGCTGGAAATGTATGTGATGTGAATATTTAGCTTTAACCTTTTGTAACAACTGCTAAGGTCATTATTTGGCTTGGATGATTAAGGGAAATGGCAGAATTAGTGTAATTAAGTGACTCATGAACTTAAAGAAAACAGAGCATTCCAAATGTGTTCAGTTGAATTGTAAAAACAGGTTGATGCTAAAGATTATATTATTATCAACCCTCTATGTGTCTCCAAAGATTCTGTAAACAAGGTTTTTGTATCTAGAATATTATCTAGAATATTACCCAACAAATTCAGTTATGAGATATTTGTATTATGGCCCTTTTATATTTGTAATCAAAATTGTAATGTACAATATTGCAGTTACAGTAGAATTGAATAATTCTTTAGGCTGAAGCAAAATAATAACAAAGAAGTATTATAGACTGGTTCTATCCAGAAAGTAATCCGCTGAAAATCTTTAAATGTTGCAGCTTAGTAGAAGTATACATGAATTAAGTCATTGATTCAATACCAAATTATGTCACATATTCTACTCCTTACCTTAAATGCTCAGTGCAAATCATGGAATTGCACATGGTACAACATGTGTGCACATGTTCATTGGTTTAGTGTAAAACCAACGCCTGTTATTATCCTATTGGGACATGTAAGGCAAGGCTTAGGGCTGGGTGAGATATTGAACTGGTTCAGGAACAAAGAAGATTGCTGGAAGGCATTGCCCACAAACATTTTCCCTGGTTCATAGCGGCTAATTACATGGGCTGATGGGTTTAGCAGGATGTCTGGATGGCATCTATCAAAGCTGATGAAAGATTGGAATGGATCTAAAAAGCTTCCTGAATTCCAGACTTGGCTCAGAGATAATTTATTGTTTTACTTACACGGCCTGGACATTATGTTATTTGAGTTAAACTTTTGTATATTGTATATATCATTTGAGATGATTTATCTTTGAGCCGAGGATAAACTTTGTATACAACTTTTTATATTAAGAAGTATTATAGTTTCAGATTTTTTTGGGAGACTTTCGATTTTATTGTAAATCTAACTGTATAAACCATTACTTATGTTTGAATTTTAGGTGATTTTTAATAAATTTAATTAGTTTCTTTATGAGTATTGACAATGTATATTGCTGTATGGATACTTGAAAACAATCATAGGTGTGAATTCAAAATCCAGTTGTTGTTTTTTTGTTCAGTTACCTCCCTTTGCAACCATTTTATCTATACAAGGGAGGCCACTAATTCGTACAGAGAAGCCATTCAGGGGTCAAATGAGTACATGACTTATAAACATCAACTTCTCAAGATATAACAAGACTATTGCCAAGCAATGATGTCCCCTACCAGCTCCACCATTGTCAGATTTATTATTTGTTATGCCCCCAAAAAATTTTGGGGGGAGCATATAGTCAACGCTTCATCTGTCCGTCTGTCCGTCCGTCCGTGCACAATATTTGTCCGGGCTATTTCTCAGCAATTAATGACCGGAATTCAATTAAACTTTATGGGAAGCTTCACTACCAAGAGGAGATGTGAATATTATCAGCCGGTTCTGGTCGGATGATTTTTCACAGAGTTATGGCCCTTTGAAATTTTCCATTAACTACATACATACAGTGCAATTCTTGTCCGAGCTATTTCTCAGCAACTAATGACCGGAATTCAACGAAACTTTATGGGAAGCTTCACTACCAAGAAGAGATGTGCATATTATCAGCCGGTTATGGTCGGATGATTTTTCACAGAGTTATGGCCCTTTGAAATTTTCCATTAACTGTACATATAGTGCAATTCTTGTCCGGGCTATTTCTCAGCAACTAATGACTGAAATTCAATGAAACTTTATGGGAAGCTTTACTACCAAGAGGGGATGTGAATATTATCAGCCGTTTCTGGTCGGATGATTTTTCACAGAGTTATGGCCCTTTGAAATTTTCCATTGTACATAAAGTGCAATTCTTGTCCAAGCTATTTNCAAAGAATGTATATGAACATCGCTCTATCAAACGGGACTTAATGCATGTGCGTAAAGTATCGTTCCAGATTAGTCCGCGCATTTTAATCAGGAACGACACTTTCCGCCTAGACTCGATCTTCGTTTAGAAGAGACTTCCTTTTAACGAAACATTCCATGAAAGCGGAAAGCGTCGTCCCTGATTAGCCTGTGCGGACTGCACAGACTAATCTGGGACGGCACTTTATGCACATGCATTTATCCCCGTTTTCCCAGAGTGCGACTCAAACAAAAAACACGAGTTAAAAACCAAATAAACACTAACAAAATAGCCCATATCGTGGGCTCGGCATAGCAACATGTTCATGTACATTTCAATTGCAATACTATTTGTCAGATTATGTAAGAATAACAATAAGTTTCGCGAGCTGTTTATATGCCAATAAATGCCATGTTTTGTTTTTATGGCAAAATATTCAACCGTCTATCACAATTATTGCGGATTAGAACTCCAAATCTTTGCTCATTTACTGTAAAATCAACTTCGCATTATATTCCTAAACTTGTTTTCATAATTATAATGTATCAATTATCTTAAATACTACCACACGTATCGCATGTTCTTTGATTTAAAATTGGTTAATAGTTAATCACGTGGTACTTGAGTTCATATTTCGAAAAAAAACACTAGATTAATTTGCAAGTGGTTAACAGTTGGAGAAACGCCAATTATCTGTTCCTGTATTTTATTGCCCTTTATCCTAAAAGGTCATGGTCTTTTCATGGTGTACAGAAAAACAAGGCAGTTACATATAGCGATAAAAACATATTTTATTGAAATGGTATAACAATGAAAGAAATGAAATATTGCAGAGTAGTGTCTCCGGTAACAAGTATAATACCACTGAAGACAGACATGCATACATAATATATGTAATAGAAACGACATGGTCTTAAAAGCAAGGTAAGCCAACAAATTCACGTACAAGTTTAGCGTACAGCCGTTCACACATGATTGTGCTTTTTTATAAGAGTTTTACACGAAAGTACCCATTACATTTACGTGCACTGCACACTTAAGGCTTTTTAAATGCTATATGTTGATGTAGTTTGCTATAGATTGCATGAATTTCATAGGCAACTAATAATGTCCTTCATTGGGTAAGCCCAAATAATTAAAAAAAGCTGCACTATAAAATTATAGTTATAATGCATCTTGTATAGAGATTTAGGTTGAAAACATTCTCAAGAAGTTAACAAACAAAATACCACCTAGTCTACTTTTCAATCAAAATATTTAGAAGGCAATTAAGATTATTTGCGAGGCCTGCCGTCGTTGGCTATACTGAATATGAGAGTGAATGGACATAACAAACAAACACAGTTTACACACGATTTGCTCATTGAGCATGAAACAGACAAATAAAAGTAGTTAGAAAAAGAAAGACTTATGAATTTAAAGTTCGACCAAGTTAGAAAAGAAATGGATGCGAAGCATCTCAGAAATAAAAGGTAAAAATTGCGTTACTTTATTTTTCCTTAGATAATGTCACATAGTAATACGTGTTCAAGAGGTAAAGGTACATGGTGCAAACCGCATAATTATAATTGTTCATTTAAATAGAATATTATGCATTAGTACGCGATTTGTTACTCAATGGTTGGTGAAGTGCCAGTTCGTAATGCCAGTTTAATCTGTTCACGTAGCTTGGGATATCCAAAGAGTATATTCAGCGTTCCAAAGAAAGAAGAAGATAACCTTTTGGAAGCTGACAAGAAACGTGATACTCTTAGAAGGCCTGTCCACGATGGCGGTATGCAGAAGCCAATTTAAAAACAAGGTATAACCAGTACCTTGTTATAGAATACTGTGGCATTACGTTTGTATTGAAAACTGAGAAATGGGTATTAAGCATAATAATGAAGGAAACAAGATTATTTTGCTGTACACCCTGTTGTAATGATCGCGCGGATTACTAGTAAATGTTACGTTATATGACCCACACATGTTAATGGAATGATGCTATGTGGAATCGTGTAGAAATAACGATGTGCTTTATTAAATCTCGCGATAGTTTAAAATCGACAAAGAGCTGCATTCACTAAATCCTTGAAAAATATATGTTTGTAGTTTTAACAAGTAAGAATTAATGAGAACCATATCTTCACTTTAAATTCATACTTGCGCACTGTTTAAACAACCGTTCGCAAATCCCTTTTAAGAGAACCTTAAGTGTCTATGTCTTTCTTAGTTACCGTTGTATTAATCAAGTCATAATGTTGGGAAATAATACCATAGATATTTTACGCGTTCGCACAGCGCCTTTCAGGAAAGCCACAGTCCGCACTTGTCTGATCAGGGACCGGGTCATCAAGGCCAATCCTTTATCAGCTTTCTACAACAAAGAATCAGCACTTCATCCAATTCCTGCCAACAAGAAAACTGGCCTCCATCGTCCGACACGTAACGAAACAGAGACGTTAAACACCAAGAGGGCCNGGTCTGCAAGAAATTTTCTTCCGGTGATTTGGTGAAAAGTGACGGTACCAATACACGGCCGGTAGCAGACGGCAAGCAGCGGAATAAGAAAAGCGGAGGTATTGTTCTAGTGACTTTAAACTCACATACTTATTTCAGTTCGTGAAACATTGTAATTTGGCATTTAATCTATGATAAGGAGTTAAGTAATACAAATATCGTGTACTCAATATGTTATCGCATTTTAATATATTTCTTTTTCAATAGTGCGCCATAAAAAAGATAGATTCCGCACCTGTCCAATCAGGGACCGAGTCAAAATTGCCAATCCTTTGCCAGCTTTCTACAACAAATCATCTGCTCTGTCTACAATTCCTGCCAACAAGAAAACTGGCCTTTATCCGACGACAGGTGACGAAATAGAGGCGGCAAGCACAAAGATTGCTGCACCACTGCCTCCAATTGTTAGATGTGTAAGAAATGTTCCTTCCGGTGATTTGGTGAAGTGTGACGGTTGCAATACACGGCCTGTAGCAGAATGCAAGCAGCGGAATAGGAAAAGCACAGGTATTGTTGTAGTGATTTATTTCCACATACTACTGCTGGCTTCATTACCCGTTTATTGAAATATGTGTTTATTTAGTAATTTATTATGGTTAACGCACTGATTTACTGGTACCAAAAGTGCCGATTGACTAAACACGCAATACAAATAACACATTAACTACCCACTAAAAATCTGAAAAAGTTCGGACGAATGAAGTACATGAATTTGTCCGTTTTTTTTTTCTTTTACGGCCATGATGCGAGTGTTACCAGCTCGGAACAACATGCGAAGGCGGTGAACAGAAGTAAAAATAGGGTCCTGCCATCGATCGCGCCACAGGATCAACGGACTGCAGAAGGTCGAGTCAAGTCACATGATAAACGGACTGCAGAAGTTCGAGTCAAGTCACATGATCAACGGACTGCAGAAGTTCAAGTCAAGTCACATGATCAACAGACTGCAGAAGGTCGAGTCAAGTCACATGATCAACGGACTGCAGAAGGTCGAGTCAAGTTACATGATCAACGGACTGCAGAAGGTCGCGTCAAGTCACATGATCGACGGACTGCAGGAGGTCGAGTCATGTCACATGATCAACAGACTGCAGAAAGTCGAGTCAAGTCACATGATCAACGGACTGCAGACGTTCGAGTAAATTCACATGATCAACGGACTGCAGAAGGTCGAGTCAATATAAAGAAGTGAAACTCCAGAAGCTGCATCAGTATTTCATTTCTATCATACACACCTTCGTGGTCCTTTATTTATGGCAATGAACCAATTGCCAGAACGGTACAGTACGGCACAAAACGAAACTACACATATACATAGTATAATAAACCTGAGGTCACCGCCTTGTAACGGTCAATGCAAAGCACTGGTGCTTTAAACCGGTTATAGAGCGCTCAACCTCACACTTGGCCCAGCAATATTCATGATACATATACGTGTAAATAAAATTTAACCTCATAGCATTGCAACTCAAATTAAACAGTAATAAAAGGGAATTAAAACGCATTCAATTTAATTACTTTTTAATTACTCAATGGTAGGAAGTAGACCAGAGAAACAGAGTTACAATTTTTTGAGGCACGATGAAATGAAATTACTAACACGCATTAACTACATCCCTTCTTTTTACAAAAAGATTTAAGAATATACCATCATATAGTAAATATTTCAGATCATCATCGCGCTCTTACAGGGAGAAGCAGCAATATTGGGTGTAAAAGATCCAAATTACCTACTTGATTGTTTATGTGACAGTTACATGATCAACAGACTGCAGAACGTCGAGTCAAGTCACATGATCAACGAACTGCAGAAGGTCGAGTCAAGTCACAAGATCAATGGACTGCAGAAGGTCGCGTCAAGTCACACGATCAACAGACTGCAGAAGTTCGCGTCAAGTCACACGATCAACAAACTGCAGAAGGTCGCGTTAAGTCACATGATCAACGGACTGCAGAAGGTCGCGTCAAGTCACATGATCAACAGACTGCAGAAGGTCGAGTAAAGTCACATGATCAACGGACTGCAGAAGTTCGAGTCAAGTCACATGATCAACGGACTGCAGAAGGTCGAGTCAAGTCACATTATCAACAGACTGCAGGAGGTCGAGTTAAGTCACATGATTTACGGACTGCAGAAGGTCGAGTCAAGTCACATGATCAATGGACTGCAGAAGGTCGTGTCAAGTCACACGATCAACGGACTGCAGAAGGTCGCGTCAAGTCGCATGATCAACGGACTGCAGAAGGTCGCGTCAAGTCACATGATCAACAGACTGCAGAAGGTCGAGTCAAGTCACATGATCAACGGTCTGCAGAAGTTCGAGTCAAGTCACATGATCAACGGACTGCAGAAGGTCGAGTCAAGTCACATGATCAACAGACTGCAGAAGTTCGGGTCAAGTCACATGATCAACGGACTGCAGAAGGTCGAGTCAATTTACATGATCAACGGACTGCAGAAGGTCGCGTCAAGTCACATGATCAACGGACTGCAGAAGGTCGAGTCAAGTCACATGATCAACGGACTGCAGAAGGTCGAGTGAAAGTGCGCAAAAAGAAAAACAGATTTCGAATCTGTCCAATCAGGGACCGAGTCATCAAGGCCAATCCTTTACCAGCTTTCTACAACAAAGCATCTGCACTTTCCCCGATTTCCACCAAGAGAACTGGCCTCCATCCTCCGACACGTGACGAAACAGAGGCGTCGAACAACAAGATGGCTGCACCACTGCCTCCCATTGCTAGGTCTGCAAGAAATGTTCCTTCCGGTGACTTGGTGAAAGGTGACGGTGGCAAAACACGGCCCATAGCAGACGACAAGCAGCGGAATAGGAAAGGTACGGGTATTGTTATAGTCTCTAGCTTTGTTGAGCATCAACCAATCATGTAGTACATGTATATCTAATTCATGATTATGAAGATATTAATGATGGTTAACGGAAAGTTATACGGCTCTGATGGATTCCATCAATGAATGTGTACGCACTTGTCTTCACTGATGACAATTTACTCTTCAGACAACGCCTCTGGGCTGGCAACCTCGTAATAGTCCAAAGGCAATGGAAAGGGGTAAACAGAACGTGCTGCCTCCAATCAACTCCCAGACCGCTAGGGATGGTACCAAAGACAGCACTGGCAAAATCAGCCACTGTGGATACACACACGACGCAAAATAGACAATATAGATCCTTTTTTTATTGTGTAATTTAAAAAAAAAATCGAATACAAATATATATATATATTAAATTTCATTTTAAATGTTTACCAAAAAATTGCAAAGCCTATATAAATTGAAGCTCATTTTAAGATTGTTTTCAATGCTCATAAAACAAAATAAAATTGAACGTAATCCATATGTGTTAGTTGTAGAAACTGTTTGTTACAAATTGATGTGTTATGTATACATACATAAATTGTTTAATAGGAACATACAGAATTTGATGCCCGCCTTTACCAACCCATTCGTAGACTAAAGATTGCTTTATAGAATTATAATAAACCGATCTTATGAAGGTGACTTTGTCCCGAAAAGGTCTAATTGAGACAATTCCGATAAAACAAAACAGTGATTAATAATTTAATAATGGTTAGAACAGGGTATGTATTATGACGAGTGCACGCATACCAGGATAAGAAATTTCATTTAAAACAGGGGTCATGTTATTTTTATAATGTTTGGCCCTTTTTGAATTTACATGTTGACGCCTTACATTGCATTACCTATAAGCATAATTTACACTTTACTTCGGCAGTTTGGGTAATGCGCCGTCTTCTGTACTTTCTTCGAGAGATTTCCGAGTCATTTGTTCGATCCTGCCTGAGGATTTAATTTATGAAATTGTGTTGCTTATTTCATAATATTTTTTTATCAAAAATCTCGTTGTGTAGTACTATTTATTCCATGAACATTGATTTGTAAAGCACATTTATATCATATCCATTTATAGTATAATCATATACATTTGAACTAGAAGACGTATAGTGCAATAGGAATTTTGTTTTAGACGTCTTATGTCCTTAAAATGATGTCAGGAATGGTGAAGACTAAGTAAGATTCAACTTCAAAACCTTCTTTGGTCAGTACTATTTCAAAAGTATTATTTTTATTAGTTCACATCTATACGAAATTAAGACTGGTTGGTGAACATGGGCCCAGGTCAGCATTGTTTCTTTCTCGCGTGGTGACATGTGTGTGATATTATATGGGAGAATCAAATACTAAAAAATAGTATTTTATGCACATATTTTGTGATAAATGAACTACATTTTGGTACAAAAAATCATTCATTCATAAACCTCAATACAACGTAAGCATGTATTTTTCTACAATTACTTAAAAAAAAAGTATTACCTCAAAACAAGCTACATGATTCAATTCAATTAAATGATAACGTATTCTGCTCAAAGTTTAAACATCATTCCACAAACTTTTTGCTGGAAAAGAGAAAATAAAAATGTCAGTAATGGCGAGTTTATGGTTCAAAGTACATAAACATGTTTAACATACCAATAATCGTAACGCAATTGGGAGTCAGTAATAATTGCTCCATACAACAAATTATTCCTCTGATTTCAAATGTTATTTTTGTGAAAAGATATACATGTACAATGCCATACAGAACAACACGTTGAAAGGCTGAGTTCAACACAACAATGACATGATAAAGAATTAACTTGCATAAGATATGTGTATATCACATTTATATGGAACATTGTAATGAAGGAAGAACATCGAAAATGCACTATATATCAAAAGGTACATGCTAGAGAAGAATAGTTATATATAACGAAATTAGAGTAACGGATACATACATTTCGCAACTACATGTCGAGACACATAGTTATCAACACAAGTGCAATATATTACAAATGTGCCGCCGCGCTCTGGTAAAACGGGGCTTAAAGCATGCTCGTAAAGTGTCGTCCCAGATTAGCCTGTGCAGTCTGCAAAGGCTAATCAGGTTCGGCAATTTCCCCTTTCATGGAAGTTTTCGTTTATAGGAAGCTTCTTCTAAACGAAAATCCAGTCTAAGCTTAAATTGTCTCCCCAGATTAGCCTGTGCTGAATGCATTAAGCCCATTTTGTCTCCCCAGATTAACCTGCGCTGAATGCATTAAGCCCATTTTCCTCAAGAGCGCAGCTCAAATGTTTGTCACCTATACTGCTCTTATCTGCCAATAAAGTCTTTAGCTATTTAACTTACAATATAAATGTATAAAGCAATAAAAACCACAACATAAAAATAAACTTCATAAAAACAAAAGTCATAACAAATACATAATAAATACAACCATTGTTAAGGTTCACCAAAGCGGACAACTGATTATCCTCTGAAAACACTCGCATTACAATCTGTGTATAGAACAAGAAGTTGATACATTACTACAACTTCTGATGTGGCTATACAAAGCTACAAACATTAACACATAGCAAGTCATATATGATAATATCTCTTTATGACTAAATATGTCAGATCTGCATACTTGCGTCTGCTCATAAAAAAATAACTCCATAAGACAAACAAGACAACAGATCAGACGACAGAATAACTCAATTAAGCTGTTAAAATGAACACAGATTTTAACAATTGGCGATCCTCTCCATAAGTTTGTGCAATGTCTTGCTTCACAAAACTTAATTCTTTTAATTGGAACAATATAACTAAAACAAGGTCACAGATTGCAATGGAAAGTCGACGGGCAATCTACAGTGTTCATTCACAACCCGTTAACATTGAACAATATCCATGGTACCAGCATGTTGACATATGCATGGAGCTCAATGGTTTTGAAGAGTCTTGTGTACGGTTTTAGCGAAAATGGCTATTAACTTTAATGATTTTATTTAACCTGAGCGTATGTGCATTACGGGTAAATTAAAGTAAAGACAGGGACTGTGTCTTATATCTGCTAGGTGTTGCATTTTTAATTTTCACTGCAGATGTGTTGTTACACACTATTTCACATACAAGTTGTACAACCCAATTTTTATTCAGAAGGCCGGTCACTTACATTGTCTCATGATTTTACTAATTCAAGACATTTGCCAATGACGTTTAATCAATGAAACTGATCAGAAAAATCTGCACCGGTATACCTATGTAAAAGTTTAAGAATAAAGACAGGTCCGATAACTGAAATAAAAATCGGAGAACATGATTTGTCCATACAAGAGATTGAAAACACAATGAATCAGACTGATTTATACAAGAAGTTTGCAGTCTAGAAATGAGTTGCACTCTGTAAAAACGGGGCTTAATGCATGTGCTAATTTGGGACTTAACTTAACGCACATGCATTAAGTCCGGTTTCCCAGAGCGAGGCTAAAATATATGTATTTTTTGTGTACGCTTGTAATAAACATGTAATCACAATCTCCATAAAAACAAAACTTTACGAGTAGCATGTCAAGCCTGTGACACAAGTGTCTATTAGAACGAGTCTTTCCACACCAGATGAGATGGCCTGTTAATTCTTCTTTGGAGGACCACGCGGTGGCGTGATGGGTCGACCAGAGTTCATGACGCCGTTCTGGTATTTGGCTTTCTTCTCCGATGGTTTCAAGATCTGTAACGCATATTTCAACAAATTATAATTACGGGTGTATACATTCACACACATTTAGATGTTTGTGGAAGTTTGTTTCAATATATACAAAATAACCACATTCTGTTTAAGCATGATAAACACTCAGGTATTTCTTAACTTTCTGGACATTTTTTTTCTTTTTAAAGTTTTCAGTCTTAAAACAGAAAATAAACCCAGCAAAAACCCTATTAAAAGGTCCAAATGAGCTCACACATGGGGCACAATAAAGCTTCCGAGGCAAGAATGTGTTCAGTGTTTTTTGTCTCGGCCTTCTGATCAGAAGCACTAAGGTTCAATCAGTACACAGGAAGCGTGCGTAACTAACCAAGTACTGGTTGGTTCCCATAAAACAGACTCCAGTTTCTAAATATCCCTTAGGACATTCATGTAATCGAGCCAAAATGAATAGGTTTAAACTTTAAACTAAACTAAACCAAACAATGCCATCACTCCTACACAGACTAAAGAGTAAGCCAACCCACCTGGAAGGAGCACATGAGCGTTTCATCGACGGAAATCATCCCTCCTGCATTGTCAAACTCTTAACAGTAGTTGGGTGCAGCAAATAATGTTACCAGCTGTCGCTTGGCAAAGAATTCATATCCATCTTCCACAACCTAGTACCAAAACATGTTATTGTCAATGTGAAGTACATTTATCAAGTGTTGTAACTCGTTTTGCTGAAAAGGACCATTTAAACAAGGAACATGGTGCTAAGGGCATATTCTGGCACAATTAAAATCACTGTTTTTAGCAATTTGTAAAATTCATTTTAATAATCAGTGCCACACAAAAAATGTTTCCCAAACATACCTGATGAACCCTGCATATCAAGTCCAAGACATGCCTGTTGAGGAACTTGTTCACAACGTCGGCCCCGAAGATGAAGGACACGCCGCGGTCATTCGTGCCCCAACCCTGAACATCCTTGTCTGGATCGGACCACAGCAGGNGTACCTTCCAAAAGTCGGCTGATTAAACTGTCAACATTCAGCTCAGTCTCCGCCATATTTGAAGGCAATATTTTCTAGTTAATCTCTGTATACATAATTATATCAAATTCCCCAACATCAGATGAAAATCGTCATAGCTATATATAGGAACCAATCGTGAACGTCGCTTATTTTTAAACGATCAATGTGGTTTACTATTTTATGGATCGATTATTTTTATTTTATAACGAGTTTAATACGCGTCATTACATTCACTAGTACAAACATAGTTCCTTCTGTAACAACTAAGTATTTATGAAACTTAGCTGTCTCTCAATTTAATTATTATCAGTCAGTCCTTTAAACGAAAATAACATAAAAGCGGAACGTATCGTCCATGATAAGACTGTGGGACGACACTTAACGCATATACATTAAACACCGTTTTCCCAGAGCGAGGCTCGTATTAGTTCCGATAAAGGTACCAATTGACTACTGCATGTTCGTTTAGTGTCGTCCCAGATTAGCCTGTGCAGTCCGCACAGTCTAACCAGCGACGACATTTTTTGCTTTTATGACATTTTTCATTTGAAGGGAGTCTCTTCTCAGCGAAAAGTGTCGTTCCTGAACAGCCTGTGCGGATTGCACAGGATAACCTTAGACGACACTATACGCGCATGAAATAAGCCCGGTTTTCCCATAGCGAAGCTCTTATTAATACTTTCTACTTAACAACATAAAGAGTACTGCTCGTATGTTACTATTGATACTTTCTACTTAACAACATACAGCGTACTGCTCGTATGTTACTATAAGTTAACAGCTTCTGTGAAAAGCCGTATTAAACATTTTGTACGATACCTTTAACCTGACCATCATTTATTATCGCCTATTATTCGACATTGTTCGTTAGGAGTTCGAGGAAGAATGAGGACATCGATAAAAACATATGCGGTTTATAAAAACAGTGGCATAAAATTAACTTCACTGTGATGATGCAGTGGATCAAAGTTGGGATCGTAAACCAATGTCATGAATTTAAAGATAGACTTTATTTATTTATTTATTTTTTAATGTGTAACTCTTGACATTATAAATACTTCATAAATAATGTGAAATTAATTTAACTTATATATATATAATGCGGATTTTGAGACATACTTTTACACAAAAAGTGTGCTCTTCACATTGTTTTCGAACATTTACAAAAGAAAGCTCAGTCGAATTCGTGTCTCAAACAAGACATCAGCCACTTAGTACTTTTGTGCTGTTACCTTCAGGCTATCGGTTTAATACAAACTATGGCTGGTCAATACATGAATATATACAGGAGCCTTCATATATCCGTATCAATTAGTCATGCTATTTAGTATCTAAATTAAGAATCATAAACGGATTTCAACGGAATATACATGAAGGTCAGGTTAAATCTATGGAACAGCGGACAAAGGCGACCGTTAAAATCTAAAATCTTAGTCATATTTTCAACATAATGTATATATTATATTTTGAATCTGTGACAATTATTTTGAAAATGGTTATTTTACCAAACATTGAACAAGTCGCTTTAAAGATAATATTTATGAAATACAAAAGAGTCGCCAATAGCGAACGTTCTTCAGTAGCTGAACTTAACAATTGTTAATTATTAATATTGTTCTTTCCGCTTTCTTATTTGAAAATTGTATTATGGATTTATGCCAATTTGTTTTCCTAGCGTTACAACGAATTCACGGGTCATAAATAATTCTTCAACAATGCTCCGTATATCCCCAAACGCTTAAAGAGCATATTACAACATTCAATCGTATTCATATACGATTCGCTATGGACGTCAATGCGATAGTTTACAAAAGAGTCGGTAATTATCTAAATGCTAACAAGCCAGGTTTATTATGTTGGAATGAGCATATTTTACATATGCTTACATATAACACATAATAAAAAGCAGAAAACAAAATTGTAAAGCAGAGAAAAGCTTGCAAAACAATCTGCAAATATTTATAAATAGTCGAATTGTTATTGATTATCCTTTTTTATTACATAATGTATTATGTTGAATCGCATAGAAAGAATGAAAACAGTACGTGTGAATATTATTGTGATATAACTATTCAATACTAGAAAATATGATGTTTATGTTACAGTATTTAACGAAACAGAAGTAATTATAGCGAACATTTGAGCCGCGCTCTTGGAAAACTGGGCTTAATGCATGTCCCAGATTAGACTGTGCAGTATGCACATGCTAATCATGGACGACACGTTCTGCCTTAACTTGAAACTCGCTATGAAGAGACTTCCTTTCAACGAATAATACCATAAAAGCGGAAAGTGTCGTCCCTGATTTGCATGTGCGGACTTCACATGCTAATCTGGGACGACACTTAACGTATATGCATTAAGCCCCGTTTTCCCATAGCGAGACTCATGTAGTTCATGGTTTAACAACTAGTGCATGACCTCTTGATGCCCATGGGGGCGCTAGAACTGTATCGCGGACAGAGCTATGTATATTGATCACCAAAACCACCCTGATGATGTCGCCATAAATATTGTGCCTAACAAAAAACGCTTAATTAATGTATTGGGTGGGAAAAGTACTGCAAAGTAATATCTTTCTTCTTGTCCCATTTCCCGGTCACATGTCAGAACGAAATTCGTCAAGTTATGCCAAAATCAGCTAACAACATTTGTGTAGAGAAAGCTGATAACCCACCCTGGTTTTTACAAGACGAATTATGCAACGCGATGACATATGTCCCTTGAGTTCGCAATTCCGACAGAAGTACGTGTGTACCAAGGGTAGACGGAAAATGACGTTATTGTAGCCAGAAATCTAATCGTCGCTGTGTAACATTGGTATATTTCAGGAAATCTGCTTACAAAGCATTTATATGAACATCGCTCTGTCAAACGGAACTTTATGCATGTGCGTAAAGTATCGTCCCAGATTAGTCCGCTCATTTATATCAGGGACAACACTTTCAGCCTAGACTCGATCTTTGTTTAGAAGAGACTTCCTTTTAACGAAACATTCCATGAAAGCTGAAAGTGTCGTCCCTGATTAGCCTGTGCAGACTGCACATACTAATCTGGGACGGCACTTTATGCACAGGAATTAAGCCCCGTTTTCCCAGAGCGCGACTCAACCAAACAAACACGAGTTAAAAACCAAATAAACACTAACAAAAAAGTCCATATCCTGTGCTCGGCATACCAACAAGTTCACGTACATTTCAATTGCAATACTATTTGTCAAATTATGTAAGAATACAAATAAGTTTCGCGAGATAGCTGTTTATATGCCAATAAATGCCATGTTCTGTTTTGATGCCAAAATATACAACCGTCTATCACAATTCTTGCGGATTAGAACTCCAAATCTGTGCCGTTAAATGTAAAATAAATTACGCATTTTATTTCTGAACTTGTTTTCATATATTTCATACATGTATATCGATAATCTTTAACACAACCACAAGTATCGCATTATGTTCTTTGATTTAAAATTGATCAATAGTTAATCACGTGGTACTTGAGTTATTATTCCGTTTAAAACAAATTATTGAAAAAGAGCGTTTTCGTTTCGTGCACGAACCGTATGGAATTTAATTGCAATAAGCATCCGACAAGTGTCTTTGAATACTACATTCAAAATAAAATTTAAAAATACCTACAAACAAATCATTGATATACATGTATGCTCACGTGATAGTTTTTTTTCTATGTTAATACTTTGTTGTGATGTGTCTGATGTGATTTATTTTGAAAGATTGATTTTTGTATCATATTTTGCATATTTTGTATTATCATCATCATAATCGTCATCATCATCATCGTCGTCGTCTTCGTCGTCGTTCACGTCGTCGGAATTGATAAGGAAGTTGTTATGACATTTAACTGTATAGTTCATTTGTTTCCCTTGTATGTTCGTATGCATGTTTCAAAATATATACTTGTGTTATGTTACTGAAGACCACACTGTTAAAAAAGAAATTATTTCTTAATGTGCATTCTTCATGAAATACAGTTATTATTATTATTATTATTATTATTATTATTTTTATTATTATTATTATTATTATTATTATTATTATTATTATTATTATTATTATTATTATTATTATTATTATTATTATTATTATTATTATTATGAAACACCAGATGTATTAGCATGTGGTTTACAGTTGGAGAAACGTCAATTACATGTTTGTACATGCTATATTGACCTCAAAGATCATGGTCTTTTCATTGTGTACAGAAAAACAAGGCAGTTGCATATAACGATAAATACATATTTTATTGTAATCGTATAACAATGAAAGAAATAAAATATTGCAGAGTTGTTTCTCCTGTAACAAGTATAATACATCTGAAGACATGCATAAATAATATAATTATGTTACAGAAACGACATGGTCTTACAAGGAAGTTAAGCCAACAAATTCACGTACAAGCTCAGCGTACAGCCGTTCACACATGATTGTGCTTTTTATAAGAGTTTTACACGAAAGTACCCAAAACCTTTATGTACATTGCACACTGAAGGATTTGTAAATGCTATATGTTGATGTACTTTGCTATAGATTGCATGAATTTCCTAGGCAACTAGTAAAGTCCTTAATTGGGTAAGCCCACATAAATTAAAAAGCTGCACTATAAAATTATAGTAATTATGCATCTAGTATAACACACTTGGAAACATTCACAAGAAGTAAACAAACGTAAAACCATGGAGTATACTTTTCAGTCGAACTATGTAGAAGGTTATTTAGATTATTTGCGAGTCCTTCCCTCGTTGGCTATAATAAATATGACAGTGAATGGACATAACAAACAAACATACTTTACACAAGATTTGCGCATTGAGCTTGAAACAGGTAAATAAAAGTAGCACTGAACAAGACATATTTCATGACATGGCAAAATAACAACATAACTTTAATGTCAATGAAAAAACATGATTTACTCAAGTTTAGGCACCCAAAAAGTGTCCACAAACGTTCATAGGCAATCAGCTGAATTTTAGACCAAATTTTAATGGATTTATAATCCATAACATCAAAAATCTCTGCAGCTTGTACATGTTGTAGCAGTGAAATCACAAAAGCTATTAAACATAATGATTTACTTGGAGAGCGATAACGTTTGTAGCATTGGGTCGGCATTTTCGAGGAATAATTAAATATATAAGATTTCGTATTAAATGAGTCTCAATCGAGATATAAGCTGGTACGGGTTTCCTCTAAATTTAAATCACTGGGGAAATGTTATGAACTAGAACCGACTATAACAACCAGTATTGCTATTAAAGACTTCCACATTGACTCTTTCCTTGTGAAATAAAAAAACACTAACGTAGGTTTCATAGAGCATGGGTTTTGAAAAAAAAACTTACATTAAAAATATATTTCGTAATTATATGTTTATATGTACATAATGCTCATCAGTTAATATGTATATGACTCATGATTTAAAATAAATATAAATACAAAAACATGAATAAACGAAATTAAATGAAAACATAGCAATACGTCACTTTACAGACTATGTCAGGGTTCAAAAGATAACAATGAGCCTCGTTTGGGAAAACTGGGCTTGATGTAAGTGCGTCAAGCGTAGTCCCAGATTAGCCTGTGCATTCCGCTTCACAATCCGCATTCACTGGATTTTCGTTTAGAAGAGACCTCCTTTAAACGAAAAAGTCCGTGAACGCGGTGTCGTCCCTGATTAGCCTGTGCAGACTGCACATGCTTATCTGGGACGACACTTTATGCAAATGCATTAAGCCCAGTTTTCCCAGAACGGATGAGCTTACAATAGTTGACGTAAAACGATTGGACAAAAAAAACAACAATTCATGTAAAGAGTCCGACTATCTAAAAGCGCAGGCGTGTGTAACATGTTAAAATTCAAGTTACCTTCCTTTCTTCTAATAATTTGTAAAACATCTAAAACCGAAAATCTTTTTTGAAGCTAAAATAACATAAAAAGGACATTCCCGGTATATAACTTTAACATGTAATTGGTCGCCATATTGAGCAGGATAACACGAACGAGGAAAACCTTTTGATAAAATGATAATTGAAAAAAGTATTTGAAGGCATTGTACCGTGAACTTGTTTGACTTTGTCCAAGTAAGCTATTGTTACGTATTATAATTAATCTAAATTAACCTACTAACCCCCATATAGTTGGCAAGTGTTCAGATCGGCTGAATTAAACAATCGATCGCATTAACATTCAGGTTATACGGATCAGGAAATAAAGCTGCGAAAGGAAAAGACTTATTGAAAAACAGTTAATAAGCTCTGAGACTTGTAATTATGCAAGCTTAACACTTTCACCTCTGCAAAAGAATGAGCAAAACGTGATTATATAAAAACAGATTAAGAGTATGACGGCAATGGGGCTTTCTTATGTTCATAACGAAAACCCTATATGTCCGACATGTGTAAACCGATTTTACAATTCCAGGATTCATGTGAAATACCACGTGCTTAACAGTTTGGTGACATCCGTGAACTGTCGTTTAACCACTTTATCCAAGCCGGTGTTTAACACAAAATTATCCGGATTTCCTACACTCATATCCGGTGCTTGTTTGTACATCCGGTCTATAATAGCACCAAACCTGCCCGATATTGCATTATGCATACATTTTAGCCAACACGTTGTATGCAGACGTATTTATGTTAAGTCAAATTTGAGACTACTCGCAATATTCACTATACACAGACATATATTTACTATATACACAAACAGAGAATTGAAGAATAAAAGCGATGCTTTCCTAGTAATCCCCACACTAATTTCTGAAATAATTCAGGAAGTTTTGTTAAATGTTATATAACTGTATATACTGTAGTCATATTGGTACTCTCAACTGGGAATCAAACCAGGAATTAGAACGATCTGAGAACCAGAACGTCGCGGCTTAGGGGAAGCCGGTGTTCCCTGCATGACTAGTCGGAAGCCGGCGTGCATGTATAATTCGACAAAAACCTTGGCGTCTCTGTCAAGCTAAATGTGTCAGACCTTGATGTGACCTTCCTTCTGGTTATTGCTCATCCATTGCTTCACCTTCCGCGAGGAGCTGATTTCGATCGCCCGCGGCGTCGTCTCTAGATCGTCGTCGTACCGTTCGTTCTCACGAGTTATCAAATTCAGCGCGAGGTCGGTATCGCAACCGTCGGCCGGCTTGGTCGCGTTGTCCGCCGCGAGGTTCCGAGGTGTGGTATCCATGGCGTCGATGTCGGAGTCGGATAACTTCCTCACCCGTCGCTTCTTCTTCTTCTTATTTGTTTGAGCGTTCGGTCGTATCGGCAAGAGGAGAGCGGCGGTCTGACCCTGCCTTTGCTCGATTTCGCGGTTTGAAAGGGCTCGGCGATTGTCTGTGTTATTCGGAGGAAATGCATTGAAAAATGACTCGCTTCGACGCAGCGATAGTGAATTCAGCTTATCCGTTTTATTCCTCTCTCGGCGGCCCGTAAGGTTATTAATTTCCAAAGAATCCGCATTGTCTTTCGTGAAAATACTGGGAAGTTTTGGTGAACTGTTCTCGGCATCTGTTGATCCCACGTCCGAGTTTTCAGCGTCCGTGTGGGACAGATGCCTATTGAACAATTTTAAATCTACTCGATTGTCCGTTCGGCTTAAACCAAGATTGGAAGGGCAGCTCGGCGACCGGCAGTAGGTGGCACGGAGCTCCCGATTGCTGTTCCGGTGCCTGTTGGCCCGGGACCCGGGCAGGCTCGCGATGCTTGTGGAATTGGCTCGATCTATCGACGGGAACTTCATTGGGCTAGACGAGAAGGAACCCGGAACGCTCCCCCGTGTTGTCAGCGCCGTCCGGTCTCTATGCGATGGCTGCGAGTTGAAGTAGTCGCTAGGGTCGTTCTCGCTTGCCACTGAGATAGCGCTCTTCCGCGCTATTGCTGGAAACATGGACTCCTCCATAGTTCGGACAGAAGAAAGCGACACAATTTCCGGACTTAGCACTCCGGGCGGCATGGCGTGCGGAGCCCTTCGGACATCTCCAACAATTTACAGTGTTATGAACCTGTTGCCGCGAACTCCCGAGGTTTCAACTAGTAGACTGGTATAGATCAATACGCAGATCGACGATAACCCGATTCCTTCCGATGGCCTGGAGTTGATTGGAAGTTGATGGTGTAGAATGTGGCTTATTCACCTGAAAATACAAAATGGAAATGCTGTTTAATGTATTATGCTTTTACATGTTTCTATGTTAATTCTTTATAAATCTTGAGATACCGCTAAAGACTGTATTAAATATATCTAAGAATAAAAATATCGATTGCGACACAATGATGATAACATTGTATACATGTATTCCCCTCAAAATAAGTATTTCTTTCCAGAGATAACGTACTAGTATTTATTAGTTCTTTTGAAATTCTTTGATCATATGTGTCGTGTTCTGAGAAAACTGGACGACACTTTCCGCTAAAACTGGATTTTCGCTAAGAAGAGACATCATTTAAACGAAAAATTCCATAAAAGCGGAAATTGTCGTCCCTGATTAGCCTGTGTGGACTGCACAGGCTAATCTGGGATGACAATTTACGCACAAGCATTTTGCCCAGTTTTCTCAGAACACGACACATATTAGTACATAAATGTATATCCAAGCGATCCGAATGGTCACCTTTAGCTGGGAGTTGCAACTAATATCTTATCAAGTATCTGGAAAGTACGAGTGTCTATGGCTGTTAAATCTATCTTGTTCAACTTTACGTTAACATGCATGGAGCATAGTTTCTTTGCAAGCCTTCAGAAAACGTTAAACGATGAATACCTTTTCCTTTACTGCTAAGATTACAGTAGGTAAACTATACGAGAAGTTGGTACATGAGTTATATGTCACCAAAGCGGTGAGTCCGACTTACGACATTTCCGGGTTTCCAGTACACTGACACGTACACGAACAGATAAATATTTCATAAATACTTCAGTGCAGTGTTTTCATTGACCTCTACACATAGAATCACGTGTTTCACCCAAGGGTGTCCACGTGTCGTTGCCCTAGAACTTGAAACGATTTAGATATGAGACCTAATTTCGCGAAAGGCTTGGATCTGATATACGCACCCAGTCAACCGAGCCAGGAGAGCGCGTTCACTTTTTTCTTTGTTCTCTAATTGCTTACTGGTATACAGGTCAGGTATGACGTATTACTATGAATTATTCACGACCGTGCCTAGGTTATATAAATGTGGGACCGCGTAGTTAAAACGATCAAACGATTTATCGAGTGAATGAATATCTATATGGCGAATCTAGCCATTACTATGACGTACACTTCGCATTGTTCCCCATGCTTTTCCAGCTTCCGGACCTCAATAAAGAATATATGGCCACGATAAGAAGCAGCCGAAAAGTTCGATCTTTCCTGGCTGCACAAGTACAAATGTACGAACATTCTGAAGTTGTGTGTCTGCTGACTTTTGTTGCAACACAACATGATCATATAGTGCCGTGTACAGATATAGCTTTGGAATCTGAACAATATTTTGTTAGATTGATATTTGTTTTAAATCCAGTACGACATATATGGCACATGTGGACAACCTACACCAATGAAACAAAACATATCTAGCCCTTTGCATGCTGGGAAATTTGTCGTCTGCTAAAATGTCGTCTGCTGAATTTCTAAAATAAGCATTTTCTTCGATTTTTTTTTCTATTGACAACTATCAGAATAGCAAACAGTTTGGATCCTGATGAGACGCCACGTTCTGTGGCGTCTCATCTGGATCGAAACTGTTTGCAAAGGCCTTCAAAATCCGGTTCCAGCGCTCAAAGGGTTAATATTAGCGGTGACGGGCTCACATGCATGATCAGCTATTTTATGCAACTATTGCATACACATATCAATTAAAGTGAAACAATACTGTTTCCTAACTTACACTCGCAGTTCGTATAACGATTCTCGAGCCATATACCGAAACTTCGCAAATTATATTTAAAATTACATTTTAACAATGACGTTTGTAATTATAGTTCAAAACGGGGTAAATGATGAACCTTTATTTCTTTCCTAGTTCATAAACATTACCCACGTAATGACATTTTTATAAACACGGAACTAAGTCGAAAAAAATACCCAATTTTTTAAACATAACAGTAAAACCATATATCAAAGTTCAAGTGCAAAATGCATACAAAACCATGCGTGATTCACGAAAAACAATCAAATATGAAAGTGAACATACAGAGATATATTGTACACTTACGCAAAGCCCGTGCAGAAAATTTATAATCTTGTTTATAACAAGTATGAGCTAGAAGTAAAGTAAAACATAGAATTCGATAAATAATACGGTCTTACAAAGATAAGGACTATCAAATTTACAGTGGGGTCACTAACAATTATTGTAATATGTGTCGTGTTCTGAGAAAACTGGACATACTGCTTGTGCGTAAAGTGTCATCCCAGATTAGCCTGTGCAGTCCGCACAGGCTAAGCAGGGACGACAATTTCCGCTTTTGTGGAATTTTTCGTTTAAATGATTTCTCTGCTTAGCGAAAATCAAGTTAAGGCGGAAAGTGTCGTCCCTGATTAGCCTGTGCGGACTGCACAGGCTAATCTGGGATGACACTTAACGCACATGCATTTTATCCAGTTTTCTCAGAACACGACACATTTGCGTAGCAAACAAGTGTGCGCCATTTGAAGAAAGTTGACAATGGGCATAATATTTCACCAAATTGTTAATAGTCTTGTAAATGGCGAATAAAATTACTGCGTCATTTAAGTGAATGTAAATGTACACATAAATCACACCATTTTTACGAAAATACTCCATAAAAACCATTTGTGTCATATGTTATATAATTTATCTTTATTCGAAAAAGGTAATTATTTTGAAAATTAGGGTTAGCTCATCTGAGAACAACGTTCTCATAGTGGGCTCATAGTCGGTATGTACTATTATTTAGAGATTCTCTACAAGGTTTGTTCAAATTTTACCTCTAGGGTCAAAACTGGTTACCAGTCTTATATTATGAAACCCTTTACAATCTTCCTGTCTGAAACTGCCAACCCCACCCCTGGCTTTCATATTTGATATATGGTATCCGAAAGACGTCCTCTACATAAGTTTATTCAAATTATTCTCCTGAAGTCAAAAGTGGTATAGCCTCGGCGGTTACCAGTTTTGAATTGACTTATATATGGCAAATCGCCAAAAATCTGAATCGGCAAAGACCATGGTTTTCATATTAAGTATGTAGCACATACTAGAGGTTTTCTCCAAACTTTTTAAAAATAAAGCACCTCGGGTCATCCGTGGCCTCGCCCCGGGGCCAACCAGTTTTATATTGACTGTAGGGAAATTGCTTTTAATAAATCTTTTTGTATGAAGGGGGTCTCATGTATAATACCTCTTAGCTACAGTTTCTCGGGTGAGCGTTCAATGATCCACATGGTCCTTTTTGTTTAATTTATTAAACAAGATAACCTGATTTTGGACGTTGTATATATGGATAATTCGATTTGCACGGGCACATATCGAAACGTAATCAGAAAATAATTAAAGTAACAATACCGTGGGCTATCCTGATCGAACCGATATCCAATTAGCGAACCTCCGATCCGCTATCTAATAAAACAACATCAAGTACCGGTACTTTTAAACAAATATGAACTTTTTCCTCGCGAACTTTAACATTCATTTGACATTAAATCGCGAATTTCACTACAGCTTTACCATGCTATGTACAATAACACAATATATACTTAAACTTATCTTTTGTGACCATAAAATGGATGTGAGTTATTTCAAATAAGATTGACGGATTAGTGTAGATTACTTATAAGTCTATTATTCGTCGGTTCAATATTGACGAAAGCTTTAAGTAGTTTTAATCTGTGAAATAATTTGGTATACATGCACGCCAAACATCGATTCTGTTAACACTATTTTAAATTTCAATCAAATAATGTTTTCTTTGGTGTACATACTAATCATAAAATTCCGATTTAAAAGAGTGTAACTGGTTATGGTTCTTAAATCTATATGCATTGATATAAACAGGTACGAACAATTCTCACAGGCGGTTCTATACAAGATACATCTGCTCGTATTTGAATTATTTTGATGCTCACAGTGGTCGGCAGAACCATATTTTTCACATATTTCACATATTTTTCACAAATCATGTTTGTTCTAATCCTTGCATAACCAGATGTCATTCTTCTCGGGTATGAAAAAAAGTTATCGAGATCACCGGACATATTAGTTTCCAAAACATGCTACACATTTTTTTTTTACATTTTTAATACACCAATTAGTTATATCCAAAACAAACTCGGACAATTGTTCTAATTGATTTATGGAGTGTATCATACATTTAATAGATCATAAAATCAAAGACTTATCAATATATATTGATAAGTCTTTGATAAAATGTTTAAGAACTAAACTATTGTTGTTTTCGTTTTCAGAATGACAAAGAAAATGTCCGACTCGAGTTAGAGCAGAAAGAAGAAAAAAAATACATCACTGTCTACGATGAAAAGTCTGTCTAAGTGACTTTCTTAAAAGTAAAAGTATGAATCAAATTGCTCAAATGAAAATGTTCTCCAAAGAACCTACCCATTGATTTCCGTTTCGTTCCCCCCAAGAGCTCTTTTAAAAAATCGAACTAAGTTAACGGAAAATGTTTGTGTTTTGGACACGGAAATTCGCTTGTGAATCAAGGTGTTGTATAAAATAAACGGATTGACAAGATATCTGAACGGAACTTGTTTATCAATGTGATCAATGTCACGGAAAATGCTTCGTTCAATGTGCGAATAATTTAACATCTCGCCTAGAAGACGATCACTCCGCCCACTTAATCACGTGACCTAGCGGGTAGAAAAACTCGACAGGCTAACACCGAAGTGGCGTCTATGCATATAGATTACGCGATAGTACGGATGATCTAATGAACAGATTTATTCTTACAACACTGGTAAATAGATTTGTATCATTTATTTTTTGTGCAAATGCAAAAACTATTCGTTTTTAAATAACATTAGCGATCTATAGGGTAATGCACGACCTTCGGAAATCGAAAGAAAATATTACCTCAAATAAATTGATCCAATTTATAAATCACCAATATAATGTAATGTTATTATTGAAAACAACGCGATACACGATACACTTCTCAATAAAACGTGATCGTCCGCTTTCGATCTTCGTTTGATTGTAAAGCGAAACCGAGACCGGAGTCTGTGCTCCATTCATGAAAGTGGAGAACCCCTGGGTAATTGCATGACGTCATCGTTTACAATTGGAAACGTAATCGATTAAATAGTTCAAACGAACCAATACACGACCGACTGCACGGTTAATATGTAAGAGATCAAATTAACCTACCGGTGCAACGGACAAATTGTGGCGTGTTCTGAGAAAACTGGGCAAAATGCTTGTGCGTAAAGTGTCATCCCAGATTAGCCTGTGCAGTCCGCACAGGCTAATCCGGGACGACCCTTTCCGCCTTAACTGGATTTTCGCTAAGAAGGAACATCATTTAAACAAAAAATTCCAAAAAAGCGGAAATTGTCGTCCCTGATTAGCCTGTGCGGACTGCACAGGCTAATCTGGGATGACAATTTACGCACAAGCATTATGNACTTTAGTGAGTCAAGAAAGTTAATTAGGTAGGAGTGTTGGGAGACACACTCAGGATGCTCACATAATGCAGCCTCAGGCCTAATCAACTTCGAAATACACACACTCTTAAAAACTATTTCGAAAGACCTACTTGAACGTGTGTCTAGCACTTAATTCAATCAAAACATTAACCTTGAAGTAAAGTACATTACATTTAATTTCAACCGCTGGATGAGGAGTTTTTTTCTCTATATTTTGAACTTTCTCTAATTGTATTTATCTTTAAAGTACGTTGTTTACCGACAAGGTCAATTTATTTGGGTTTACATATTTGGGTTTCAAAAGTGGCGTACACACTTTTAGGTTTATAATATTTAACAGTTCTCGTTAATTGAAGCTGTCGGATAGGAAATTCCATATTTTAGAAATTCTTTCATTAACCTCCTGGATTTAACCATTTTGACAGGTTTATAAATTTTGCTTTATCAGTTAATACGTTTTATCGAATTCTCAATCCTAATTGACTTGATAAGCAATGGTTTCGTCGCCGTATTACGAAATACTCAATAAATCAAATTAATTTCAATGATTATGCAAAACGAACTATTCGGTCTTTTCAAATCCCAATCGCGAAATCGCCAATAATGAACTATAATTGTAATGTGTCAAATTGAGTGGAAATGAGGTTTTAATATTCTATGACAGAATCAAAAGATAATTAGTTTCAATAACAGACGCTCAATTACTTTAAAATAAGGCAAAAGTTTATGTTTTATCATTCAATAAGCCAGTCGGCAACCATGCATTGGGAAAAACTACTTTAAAGGTGCAACTTCGCATAATGGAAATTCACGGACATTACATCATATATCAATAAAGTGTTATACAAACATGAATGTGAGTCTCGCTTTGGGAAAACGGGGCTAAATGCATGTGCGTAAAGTGCCGTCACAGATTTGCATGTGCAGTTCGCACAGGCTAATCAGGGACGACACTTTCCGCCTAAACTGGATTTTCGCTAAAAAGTGACTTCCTTTTAGACGAAAAATACCATAAAAGGGGAAAGTGACGTCCCTGATTAGCCTGTGCGGACTTCTCAGGCAAATCTGGGACGACACTTTTCGCACATGCATTAAGCCCCGTTTTTCCAGAGTGAGGCTCATATATAGTATTTCTGGTTGCTTAGCGGAAGCATCAGTTGTTTTTTTGCCTTTTCAATCAACGTCAATTATAACCATAGCATCGCTATATACATCTGAAAGATCCTACTAAGTTCACAGTATTGGGGCGATTGAATGTATTTCTATATATATCGGAGTGTTGTTCTATACTAGTTTAGTAAATTTAATACCGGAATACAAGTTATTAGTCACGTCCATGTACATGCAACTTTGAATTCGTTCCAGTTTTCAATTATTCAGAATGCTTTCGGGTTTGAAATGTGCTGTCAGTTTGATTGTTTCAATATGTCTTTTTGTTTTTGTTTTTGTGTCAGCCGATTGTTAGTTGATATTAATGTTATGTCAACCGACTCAAAATCGGTGACGTCTTTAAGACAGTGACTATCGGGTTGTAATACTTAGATGATTGCACTTTCCGTGTTTTCACTTCATGTATACTTGCGTTCACAGAAAAGAGTTTAACATTAATATGTTTTAGGCAAATAATATTGCGTACGTGTTGTGTTCACACTTATCTTCCCAACGCAATTATCTAAATTTATTATGAGATCATTATGAGAAACGTTTGAGTATGCACACAGAGACAACCCGTTGAAACTCTTTAAGTGGTTTTACAAACCAAATTTATTTCGACTCACGTTTTATCAAGTGATTCACGGTCAAAGATAAACACCGAAAGTAAAAGTACTTACTTGAAAAATAGTCGTAATGTTAATTGGATTAATGGGATTCTCGAGGGTAAGATCAAAACTAAACAAATAAAGTATTGACAATCACTTGATAAATATAGAGCATGATTATACAATGGGTTAATACAACATGGGTATTCCTCCGCGGACTTCTTTATTCGACAACATGGTGGCGAGAAAAGATATGGTAACAACGCAGTCACGTTGAAGGACGATTGCGCGCCAATATAAATTAAACTTGTTATATCGAATATAATCGTAATCGTCGTTTATTCGTAGTCGACTCGTAGGCTTTGACAAATTGTCGTAAACATTATCAACATAACAGTCATCATTATCATCGACATTTATAGCATCATCAAACTCTTAATCATCACGAAACCATCGTAATTGTTATCACGACGATTATCATCATCATCATCATCGTCCTAATCATCTTAATCTCACCAATGTTATTACCATCATCATCCCCATCATAAACATAATTATCGTTGGTAAGAAAAGTGCGTTCTAATTTTTACTTGAGCGATAGAACATATAGCAAAAAGATAGCATTCCAATATGATCGCTTACATGCTTATCAATAAAACTGAATTCCGAACAAAGACAGGTTATTCCCTAATCGAAATCAGTCAACCCACGCATCAAAGATCATTAAAATACTTGCCAGGGGGTAAATATCGAGTGCCATAAAATTGAAATTTGAAGCTGACAATGCGAGGAGGTGACAACTGCAAGTATAGAATGCAATGCGTTATTGATATTGGCATCATTGCTTTATTTTTTATTGCCATGAGCTTTATATGCTTAAGTCGCAAAACACTTTCTGTTTCTGTTGTGTTTCTGTTGTGTTTCTGTTGTGTTTCTCTGTCAACAGATGCTCGCAATACATCATTCTGCGAATGTGGCTGTAATATGCACACATAAGGCATTTGTATGGAACCGTGCTGTTAAAAATATACGCAGACATTTGATTTTTCCACCGAGTGACTGCCGCAATACTATGTCGTATACGGATTATTCTTCAGAGTAATGAATTATTGAAGAGTATACCGAACAGTTTAAAATTGCCTAGTTTATGCAAGGCAGGGTAGTTCATGTCTTCCATTGTAGATGTCCTGAAAAAAAGAGTATTGGTAATCGATTCCGACTGATGTCTACCATTAGTTTATGGTAACCCATGTACCAGGTAAAGAAATCTCCATAATGCCGTGTAGAAGCATAATGGCGAACTTTCCACTAATTGCCCAGCTGTACAACAACAAGTATATAAGTCATTGAAAGTTTATTATTTGTTTTGCCTGTCAATGTGTTTTGTTGAATTCAAACGAGTGATGTCACGCATATTATTTAACTTGCTTTTAAAGTCAACTTATATAGAAGTAATCGCCAAACTGGTATTATATCTTTTCAGATTGGTTAATTAAAGTATTACAATATTTATAATCAACATTGTTTTATAATCAGTTTTATGTATAACTGATTTTTAATTTAGACTGAATAATTGGATTATTTGAATTTGAATTGAATATCTTGTTAAAACTATTAAATTATACAAATTGTAAACAATAATTGCTCAGCTAGTGTATGATAGTTCTATATGTATATACTTTATGCTTGCCATCGCATCGTAATACATGTTTAAATATCTCGACTTTTTGGTCGTTGCAGGCTGTTTTTATAACCAGTTATAGCCAGTTCACTCTTAAAATTTATAGGTTTGCCCGTGTCAGATACATCAATACATGCATGTGGTCATATTATGGAAACCGTATATAAAAGGTCAACGCAACCATGAAACCCGATAATTGATGTTATATACAAAATCGCGCACAAAACATTTTAGTTGGAAAAAATTACTCGGTAAGTCGGCAATTCGGCCAGTTTAGAATAATCAAAACTGCTACAATGTACGAACCATTTCACGTTTTCTGACAGCAAATTGTCTAGTCAATATAAGCAATTAAATCCATTCTCAGTTATATATTTTTAGCAACAAAATAACAACTAGTATATCATTGGCTGGCATGAAATAAGACATTATAGCGGAAAGTTAAGTTTCCATTCATATATTTTGCAAACATAAATATGTCCAGTACACATAATTGGTTCAAAATAAGACATGATACCGGAAGTTCAATATAAACCTCACACTTACATCTTTAAATATCGACAGCCACACTTGTTCTTTACATACCGACATACTATTTTCCTCTTTAAATAACAGAAAGACGCCCTTTCCTAATTACAAACAGACTTAACATCTGTTATCAACCATATCATAAAGCTATGACCCCAACAAATTAATTGAGTGATATTTAAATGCATTAATTAAAAAATATGGTGGATTCGTTCCAATGCTAAGATTGTATGATCAAAAATAAAACAAATGGGAACATACACAAGTTTTATTTATTAAATATCACTCAAGTAAACCACATAACATTGTACGCGTTAACATGATTCATTGTTTAAACATGTACATACTCCAGCCTTTATCACATAATATAAATGTCATGATGGCATTGCACTGGTCTTTCCTCATATGTGCAACAACACACGATCAAACAAAACTTTATCTTTTCATCTGAACAGAACACTTACGGTGGATAATACAAATGTCAACGTTATACAAAATATCACTGTTGCTTTTTTCATGCCGAATTGCACCTGCATCAACGTGCTTAAGAGCATGAAAGAAACGCGACGCTGTAAACACTAGAAACCATTACCACGAGCCGCACCGCATACTGTGGAATCGCGATTTTGCAAAATGTTGTAAGGCCATACACATTTAATTCTATGTGTAATGTCTCCATGATTTTAGACAACTTGCCAACCAGGCCGAAGAAAACTAACAACGATAAGATTACATAATTCTGTCACAATTTATTCATGGCTTTCACTGACATGTGTCACACAAGCTAAAGAAAATGTTTGCCTGCAACACTTTTATATTTCAACCAAAAACGAACGATATTTAGGACGCTAATCATAAGATAAAATTGGTATGGTCTAAGTAGTCGTCTATGAGAAAGCAGAAAAACACAAAAGACATTTAACTGTCATTGAGGCACTAGGCCCATTTTCTCAAACATGCAGAAATGAAAGGCACTTTTATCTTTCCCATAAAACTGCAACATAAAAGGCGCTCAGTGGATTAAGAGCTTGTATTCAATAAGCATATTCAACTGCAATATGTCAACGATCCTGCCACCAAACAAAGTGCAGACGGCTTTCAGCGCTTTATCGTCCTGAGTTGATAAATTATCCACGCGTTGAACATAAGCCACCACGACGAATTTTTACTTTCCAATTCAATGTGTTCACGCTGTAGATTCATATTTACAATGCCATCCCCATTGTTTATGGTACTTATCTGCTCTAGAGCTTTTTCTGTTCGAATTTATAAACATTAGTCGCATGATTGATGTTTGTTCTAACAAAAGGTGACGTCATACGCCATTGACCGTTGACGCAATGGTGTTGTTTTTAAATCATTGAAAAGGTTTTTGTATTCCGAAAGCATTTACTTATGTTCATAACCTTTAATCTTTTTACCGATGACATGCATACATGTACTGTAGCCTGAACCCTAGGGTATATGATTTGAAGATTCTGTATAACAGGAAACTATCAATATTCTTATCTTTAGAAGCAACAATTCAGTTAATCAAAATCTTTAAAAAAAAATGTTTCTTGAAAACAGCAAAAATGAATTCAATAACGTTGGCTTTCGTTTTAGAACTTTGTAATATGTCGAACGTATGTGAAATGTATGACAATGCGTATATCATGTAATTTTTCTCATACAATTTCAATATTTCCAATGAAGTCACATATTTATTTTGAACGTTTTACAACCCTTCTTCGCGATTTACTTGTCGCGAACTAGACGATTTTATAGCGGTTACGTCAACGACGTGGAATTTTCTGGAAAACCAACTCTAAATATATTCGATATATCGGCTTGTTTTTATAAACTGCACACGTTTTAGTTCTTATTGTAGATTCGTATTCTTAACATGTTGACAAAAGGTATTTGCAAACTATTTAATGGACCTGTTCACAAATTGACCAATCAATATTTTCCCGATTTTTTGTCAAAGAAGAATAAGAGAAACAGCGATTATAGCCCAGAATGATATAATAATTTGCATGGTTGTTGTTATTTTCGTTCACATTGCTGGGGACGGTTGCTAAAAACTTTAACGACCATTCAGTTAACACTCTGCTAACTTCAGACCCAAAACAATTTTTTAAAGCATTGTTATTATCAAACATTTTCAAATAATTCGAGCACACAAATGTGTTGGCAACTAACACGTATATTAAAGGGTTAACAATAAATAACTTCATCCAAAAATTAACGGTTGTTAGCTTAAATGGCCGTTTAAGTTTGGAGCAACAAGGCCCAGGTGGTTAGCTTGCATGAAGTATAAAAGCGAGTCTGGGTGGTACTATCCGGAGTTGCTGAGTGTTAAGATATTTTAGACTTTTAATCCAGAAGATAAATATCTATAATAAGAAAATAAACATTGTCAATGATTTCCATAACTACTACTATTACATGTAATACAATATATAATATTTTTGACGCATTGCACATTCACAAACACTATCATCAAAAATTGAATCAAATAAACCTACCTTTGATTCCCGGGGTCAGAATTTTACACAAACAGGTTTATTTAACTGATACGCCATTATTTTTATCGTTCCATTTTTCCGCTCTGATTTCCTATTTTGTAAGTGTCGTCAAATCAGATAACAAAAAACCCGTAGTTTACCAGAGACTATAATCTGTAAGATAATTCCGCAGACGACAATTGAATTTCTGACCCGACGCGACCCTCGACTCGTCTGTTATTACAGTAAGATTGAATATTACTTATCGAACACTCTCTCGCAGACGACAATAGAAAGTTTGCTTTTCACGTCTGTAACGTACCCCACCTGTAGGCGCAGTGAACAAATAAGTCATGTTTACTTTTATCTCGACATTTAAATGTATGTTCCATTATCGATAATTCTCTCACACGCCTTGTTAAGATCCAGTAGATAAACGGTAATCGGACACCAATTCATAATGGTTTTTAATTTATAAGCAAACCATTTCCGACCCGATAGCTGTGCGGGGTGGAATCTAATTAGAAATATGGTATTAAAGAAGCCATCAAGTTCCAACAAACGTTCATTCATTGAGTAAGATGTTCGTATTGATGCAACTTACTACATTTACCCAGACATCGGAAAAATAAATTCCACTAAATAAAGTTTGAAAAATCTGTGGAGGGAATGCCATGAAGAAATAATGACGAATTCCATCGCAAATGGCTGCCAAAGGTTAAAGATTTATCGATGGAAAGCACATTATTTCACAGGGGCCAGAACGGCGTGGTGATGGTAGAATATTGAGTATTCTCACCTAAACAGTTGTTAGTCAGTTGTTTATAGATGATAAGTTATCGCTTCAAATGTCATATGAATTAAGTCTATTTGGTCTTCAACATAGAATTAAGTCTTACCAAACTCTTCTCATTTCTAGCAATAGTACACGTGTCGAACCAACTCCTACTGTTTAATATCTCTCTGCATCTATAGGCAAACCATATATTTTGCTTCCATGGCTCGTTCTTTTCTTATAAAAGACGAACGCAACATATAGACCATAACACTTTGAAGATATATAATAGATTTGCATAATTTTAGTTTTATTCTAACAAATGTGTTATTTCTGGAACTCTATTAATTAGTCGGTTTCACTTGAATTAAGATTTTTTCCTATTGTCGCCAACCAACTCAAAGTCCATCTTCGGTATCAGCAATTGCATGTATAGGTAAGTTTAAACATTTGGTCAGTATGAATGGGGTTTCCTACACGAGAACTTCGAAAATATTCGATTTAGAAGCCCAATCTCTCTTCAGTAATTCAAAGTTCACATTTTAAACATGCCATCACAGTATCAGGAAAAAGAAACAAATGACGATGACACGCTTACAAGGTAAACGTAAATATAAAAATTTCAAAAGTAAGAAACACAATCAACGCAAAAAAGGCTTGAATTTCACAATATACATAAAATGAAATAACAAGTTGTGAAGAAATATCGAGAAAACTCAGATTTATTTTACAACTTAACAAGGCAAAAAAATAAGATAGCTGTGGGTTATTTTTTTTAAGTAGGAGGTTATGTTTTAATGCAGTAAATGGTCAATTGGAACATTCTTCAACTACGTAAAAATCAATTAACATTTTTAAAATCAAAATATAATATCCAAACAAAAAACACTTGATAAAACAGTTCTTTAAATTATTTGACACAAAGCTATATATACGATCGTTTTCTGTATTTAAATGTGAAATATATTACTTGTAAATAATATAACTGTTACATGTATTTGTACTGTAATAGACGGGTGCAGCTCTTGAAGATTGAGAATAAATACAATAAAAACCTTGGTCTAGTACGTCAAGACATCAATAATTTAGATGCCCATTGTTAAAATGTTTGCATTTTCTTGAAGTGGTTGAGGGGTACAAAGCATGTGCAAGCTAGTAATGGCACTTATCAAATGGTATTAACTCACGATTACCATATATATTAATTAGATGGTTTGCGGAGTATCAAAAGTTTAAGACAGTTTTATTCCATCCATACAATTTCAATTCCTATCGAGAGGGTATAAGTTTCTACTGGATGGGTTGGAAGATTAATACATACAAAATACGTGGTACGTGTCGAAAACAGAGCCTTGGTGAGTTTCCTGTCGAACTTGTATTCAACACAACCGACAGTAATTCTAATTATCCCATCATACTTGCCGGTATTGAAACTTTTCTGCCAATAAGAAGGAAATAAAAAGTGTCCAAAATCAAGGTATGTGTTTGTATCCTTCATCAGGCGAAATAAAGCCGATGAAATAAAACTCCTATAGCCTTTTCCCCGATTGCTGGGATAGAGCTGCCACTTACAGGATAATTTTATGTTTTTTTTCTCATTTTGTTAGAGACAAATTATATTCATCGTGTTTTGCATTTCTGAAATGTTTTTTCCTTTCTATTTTTTAAATGGCACATTTAAAGGACACCTATTTATATCGACATCACATACCTCTATGTACTTAACTGTAAACTATATCACTTGCAAATGAAAAATATGCTATTGGTATAACAATTTATAATGGTGACACTTGAAGAGCCAAAACAAATACTATAAAACCTTTAAGTTCAATACATTCAAATAAGTTGTTTAAACGTTTGCATAGTTCTTGAAGCTGGTACAAAACAAGTGTAAGCTAGAGCATTCTCACTGACCAAAGGACTAAGGGCAAAACCTCCCGACCACGCTTTTTGCTAAAATTAATGAAAGCATGTGAATTACGGTAAGTACAATAAAACAGTGAGTGTCAAGACCGGTCGCCTTCTGGTTTGTACATTACACAGGATGGGTTTGAAAAATGTAACAACATCGTCTTGCATTCATGAGACATTTAGCTGAACACATTGGCAAAGTTAAACATCATAATTTCACATTCATTGCGATTTCGTATAGCATGTTGGCGATATTATCTTGGTTAAATTCATATTGCCAATAGTGTCCATAATTCTTAATATGTTATCTCTTTTTTTTTTATTTATTGGAAATAACTTTCCTCTGATTTTAACCAAACTGGTTCAAGAATATCCTCACCACAAAATTCTTAAAGAGAAATGTTGAAGTAATTGAATAGTTTTTAATAACGTTGAGTCGAATATAGTTATGAAATCCGATCCTAATTGCGTCGGCAACACAGACACTATTGATTATCTATTATTTATTGGAAAGAAACACGAAACTCTATAGCAAATAGTTCAGTCGGCATTTTCACGAATGAAATTGTGCATACATTAACCAAAATCTTGAGTGTGTTGACGTTTTACATTGTTGTAAATGATTGTAAATTGTTGTTACATATCATTGCATACTTGTTAATGACGCTGAGCTGTATCTGCTTAAGTCGAAAATACAATGTCTGTTTCTGGTCTGTTTCTGTTAACATATGCTCGTTATACATCATTCTGTGAATGTGGCTGTAATATGCGTACGTAAGGCAGTGTTGTATTGAACGTATTGAACCCTGCTACTAAAAATATACGCAGAGATTTGTTTTTTCTCCTAACTTACTGACATGTTTCGTCTCGGTGAGTGATGTTGAGTGTTAAACATGTGTTAAATACTACTTTGTAAGTAAAACAATTGAAATACAAATATAACGTTAAATATAACTCGACGCGTTATTGTCAAATTTAATAACAGATTTGATCCATCAAGCTAGCAAAACTCATTAAAGTAACTTCACAAACAAATTAACAAAACAATTTATAGACCCACAGGCGCTCGATGGCAATGACTCAATCATTCGACTAGCCGTTGTGACTTTTTTTTGAAAAATGCAGCTGCAGCCGTTATTTTTATAAACCTGTTTATTATAATGCAATACACATACTAAATCAATAAAAAAAACTTCCGACAAAATGTCTTCTTAACATAAAGTTAGTTCGACTATGTATAAAGATATTGACAAGGTAAGCCACTCGCCATTTTAAAAACCAACGAGAGTGCCTCATTACCCATAATACCATCGCTGTCACCCCGCTCGCTTATTGAAATGCGCGCACAGGCCGGGAACCTCGCGCTTTCTCTACAAAAAAATCACTTTCAGTTTCAAATCACAATTGACATGTGTACATCATCATGCACATCGGGGTTACGTCCATATTTATAGGTCATTGTCTCTATAATACACGGTTTTCATGTCCGATCTTGCTTAATTATTTCAATTAAATATGTCCTTTTTCAATTTACAACTTGCATCCACTAGTTTTTCTTCAATTATCGCTCCGAATTACGTAAAGTAGAGAAAGAGCGAGGTTGCCGCTTGTCGCGAAGACAAACAACTTCCCACTCGCATATAGAACGCTTCGGGCTGTCGTTATAAGTTTAGCCGCGCTATGGGAAAAACGGGGCTTAACACATGTACGTAAAGTGTCGATCCAGAGTAGCTTGTGCATTCCTCACAGGATTATCAGGGACGACACTTTCCGCCGATACTGGATTGTCATTTAGAAGAGGCTTCCTTTAAACGAAAAATTCCATAATCGTACGGCAACGTCATTAATTGATTCGCGTTTGAACTAATGTGCAATTCCGCTTTTTTTGAAAAGCAAACAATTCGCAAAGATGCCTTGCAGGCATAAGAGCCATTGGGTCACCCATGGGCCATAAATATTTAAATGTTTACATACAACTACAGACGGTTCACGTAAATGTCTCCCGAGGGACTGCCGCAATACTATGTCGTATACGGATTATTTTCTAGAATAATGAAGTATTGAATAGTATACTAACAGTTTAAAATTGCCCAGTACATGCAAGGCAGAGTAGGTCATGTCTGCGATTGTACATGTCCTGAAACAAGATTATTGTTAATCGATTCTCACTGATGTCTACCATTAGTGAAAGGGTAATCATGTACCAGGTAAACACAATCCATAATGTGTGGTATAAGCATAATGGCATACTTTCCACTAATTGCCCAGTTATAGAAGAAAAAGTATATAAATCAGTGACTTATTTGTTTTTCCTGTCCGCGTGTTTTGTTATATTTAAACGAGTGAGGTCACGTGCATTATTCATTTATCTTTTAAAGTTTACCTATATAGTAATATAACTTCAAACTCGTGTTATATAATTCAGATTTTGATATCAACTAATTGCACTATTTGTAATCAACAAAATATAATTATCAGTTTAGTGTTTTATTCATTTTAAATATCGACTGAATAATTGCATTACTTATTAAAGTTGAAATTTACGTCGTGTTTAAACTATTGAATTATGCAAATCGTAAACAATAATTGCTCAGTTAGTGTAGGCTAGTTCTATATTTGCACACTTAATGTTGGCTATCGAATCTTAAAACGTGTTTAAGTATCTTGACGTTTTGGCCGTTGCAGGCTGTTTTTATAAAAAAGATATAGTCATTTCACACTTAAAACGTATACTTTTTGCCCGTGTCAAATACATCCATACATACGTGTGGGCATGAGATGGAAACTATGTGTACAAGGTCAAGGCAACAAAGACACCCAATACTGTATGAAGGTATGAAGCGTACACAATATCGTTCGAAACATTTCAGTTAGAAAAATAACTCGGTTAGTCGGCAAATCGGACTGTTTAGAATAATCAAAACTGCTCTAGTATGTATGAACCATTTAACTTTTTCTGATAGCAAATTGTCTTGTCAATATAAGCAATTAAAACCATTCTCAAGTTTATATTTTCAGAAACAAAATAACAACTAGAGTATCATTGGCTAGTATGGAAAAAGTCCAATCATGTAGAAAACGCGAGCTGTCTAGCATTATGTAATTGATAAGTGCAAAACTGTTATCCTTTCAGATGAATAAGATGTTGCATGTGGCTGCGATGGATTCATTGTTGATAGTTTTGTATTTGAATTTCTATATGTAACGTCGAAACAGACACACCTTCCTCATCACATACCGACAGAAACTCTTTCTCTTGCATAAACAGACAGACATACTGTCCTCTATATAAACAGTCATATACACTTTCCTCTGCATAAACAGACAAAATGCTTTCATCTGTATATACCGCCAGACACACTTTCCTCTGTACATACCGACATTCACACTTTCCTCTTTACATATCGACGTACACACTTGTTCTTAATATACCGAAAACATATTAACCACTTTTCATACAGAAAGCCACACTTCTTATTCCAAACATACTTTACATCTTCGATCAACCATATCATTAAACTCTAACACCAAATAACCTTATTAAATTAATTGTGTGATATTTAAATACATTTGTTTAACATATGGTTGATTTGTTGGACCAATGCTTAGATTGTATGATGAAAAAATAAGGGAAAATACACTAGTTTGATATATTAAATATCACTCATATCAAGTGAACCACATAACATTGTACGTGTTAAAATGATACATAGTGTATACATGTACATACTCCAGCCTTTATCACATAATATAAATACCATGAACGGCATTGCATTGGTCTTTCCTCATATGTGCAACAACAAACGATCAAACAAAACTTTATCTTTTCATCTTCACAGAACACTTACGGTGGATAATACAAATGTCAACCTTTTACAAAATATCACTGTTGCTTTTTTCATGCCCAAATTGCACCTGCATCAAAGTGCTTAAAAGCATGAAAGAAACGCGACGCTGGGAACACTAGAAACTATAATAACGATCTGCAACGCATAATGTAAAATCCTCGCAATGCGTAAAATTGTGTAAGACCATACAAATTTAATTCTATGTGTAGCGTTCCCATTATTTTTGCAAAACCAGGTTTTCGTTGCAGGGGAAAACTAACAACGATAAGCTAACATAATGCTTTCACAATCTATACATGACAGTTACTGCCATGTGTCACATGACAGTAAAGAAAATGTTTGCCTGCAACACTTTTATATTGCAACCGAAAACCAACAATTTGTGGACTCTAAACATAAGATAAAATTGGTATGGCCAAAGTGATAGTCGGCTCTATGAAAGCAGTAAAACACAAAAGACATTTAACTGTCATACAGGCACTAGGCCCATTTCTCAAACATGTAGAATTGATAGGCACTTTTATCTACCCCATTACACTGCAACATAAAAGGCGCTCAGTGGATTAACAGCTTGTATTCAATGAGCATATTCAACTGCAATATGTCAACGATCCTGACATCAAACAAAGCGCACACGGCTTTCAGGGCTTTATCGTCTTGAGTTGATAAATTATCCACGCGTTGAACATAAGCCACTACGACGAATTTGTAGTTTCCCATTCAATGTGTTCACGCTGTTGGTTTTTATTTACAATGTCCTCCCCATTGTGTATGGTGCTTTTCTGCTCTAGAGCTTTTATTTTGTTTCGCGGATTTATGGACATTAGTCGCATGATTAATATTGGATCTTACAAAAAGTGACGTCATAAACTATTGACCGTTGACGTAGTGGTTTTTCAATATAAGTAATGGTCTTTGTATTTCAAAAGAATTGAATTATGTAAATGCTCTTTTATCTGTTTACCGATGAATTGTAGCCGGAACCCATAGGTATATAATTTCAAAAATCTGCATAAAAGGAAACTAACACACTTTTTATCTTTGGAATTTAGTTAATTTAAATCTGAAAAAGTTTTGTTTCTTTTAAACATCCAAAATTAATTCAATTATGTTAGCTTTTTTTTATTTTTGTTTTAGTAATGTATAAGATTTCTAACATATGTAATATGTATGACAATTCGAATCTCATCTAAGTTTTCACATCAATTTTAAAAATGTCCGATGTAGTCAAAGATTTATTTTTAACAAATGACAGACCTTATTTACCGGTACTTGAAGTGTACTTTACTATGTTATAGCAGTCACGTCAACGATTTAGGGTGTTCTGGAATACGATCTCTTAAAACATTCGATATATAGTTTTTTATTAATTGCACACACGTTGACAAAAGGTAATTGATTTTTTTTTAAATAAAAATGTTCACCATTTGATTAATCAATATTTTCCCGAATTTTTGTCTCAGATGATTGAAAGGAATAAACATAACATAAAAATGATAGATAAATTTAAAATGTTTCTTTTGTTTTCATTAACATTGCTGAAGGTTAGCCTACATAAAGTATAAAAGACCGTCTCGTTTGTACAAGTCCGAACGGCTGAGTGGTTAAGATGTTAGACTTTTAATCCGGAGGTATTAATATTCAAAGATGTCTATGACTGCTACTATGAATTTTAATTAAACACATAATATATTGTTTTACCTATTCGCAAACACTATCATCATTCACAAACACTTTCATCAAAACTTAAATCAAATAAACCTACCTTGGACTCGGAAAAATTTCCGGCATCATAATTTTCCACACACAGGTTTATTTAACTGATACGCCAGTAGATTTATCGCTCCGTTTTGCCGCTCTGATTTCCTATACTGTAAGTGTCGTCAAATCGGATAAAACCCACAATTTACCAGAGACTATAATCTGTAAGATACTCCGCAGACGACAATTGAATTTCTGACCCGACGCGACCCTCGACTCGTCTGTTATTACATTTAGATTGAATATTACTTATCGAACACTCTCTCGCAGACGACAATATAAAGTTTTCTTTTCACGTCTGTAACGTACCCCACCTGTAGCTGCAGTGAACAAATAAGTCATGTTTACTTTTATCTTGACATTTTAATGTATGTTCGGTTATCGATAATTCTTTCGCACGCCTTGTTAAGATCCAGTAGATAAACGGTAATCGGACAGCAATTCAGAATGGTTTTTAATCTATACGCAAATCATTTCCGATCCGATAGCTGTGCGGGGTGGAATGTTATTAGAAATATGGTATTAAAGAAGCCATCAAGTTCCAACAAACATTTATTTATTGAGTAAGATGTGCGTATTCAGTCAACTTAAAACATCTACACAGACATCGGGAAAATAAACGCCAATAAATAAAGTTTGCAAAATCCGTGCAGAGAATCACCTGAACAAAATATGAGGAAATCCGTTGCAAATGGCCCCTAAAGATCTTTTTTTTTATGGAATGCACATTCAATCCTAGGGGCTGGAATGGTGTGGTGATGGCAAAATATTGTGCGTCTTGACCTTATATTACGGAAATATCGAATACAATAAAAGTAGCAAGGGTCAAACATTGTGGCATTTAATCGACTTTAAAATAATCTCTTTTCCCATATTAAAAAAAAATATTTGAATAACGCATTGTTGTCTGACCGATGTAATATATGCACGTGCAAGTTGTTTCACGCTGGCTTCAGACAACATGAGAATAACAGATACTAAGAAAGTAATTATACGTACGCTTAATAACTTACTCAAACAGTTTGCTTAATATATGGGCAACATGAAATGTGACTTTATAAATATTCATTTTCCCTATGTATATTACTGAATAAAAAAGACCACTGTCGGTACTGGTTCCAGTAACAATATTGCCCATAATGTTAATGTCAAGCTGTGGTAGTAACACGTACTAGTCCAGTTTGACAAGTCATAAAACATATTTCAAACTTCTCCTAATATCAAAACAGCAATTAACAATAAATAATGGTTGTACTAATCCCATCTCTGAAAAATCGACCGCAGTCGCACTTGTCAACTTTTTTCATAATAGCAGTCGTACCTATCAATGACCGCCTTTGAATTTTAAAAATATTTAAATTTACCCCACCTTCAGAAAGTTATCAATATTTAGTTTATTAATCATTAAATGCAGATCACCAAAGTGCAATTTGGTGGTGTTTTGATTTATTAATAAGTCAGTGGCTTTCCTTCGTGAACCGAACCTAAAAAATGCTCTGATAATAATATGGATGATAAATGAAAATTTTCCCAAACCCCGATCTGTATAGTTGTGTCATATAGGGATACAATTTACCAAAAACAAACTGCAATGTGAGATCACGTGTTCTTTCTTTATTCTTATTTAAATTCCGATATGTTTTGGCAATGTATACTTGTGTAAATATCTTATATATAATCTTGGTTTCTTTTCGTCACATATTTGTTAAAAGCAATTACTATTAGATTGAAAACCGGAGCTTTAATCATGAGCATGGTAAGATTTTTGTAATGGAAATATGTCACTGGTATTATAATTATTTTTTGTCGCATTAACAATTGTTTAAATCTTTAAAAAAAATCGAGTACTGATCACAGAACTAAATCTAACACTGTACTATTCTTATAAAACTTAATACATTTAGTCAGTCCATTTATGTTATTTGCCTAATCCGAATTTTTAATTGTCGAAAGCAGGGTGTATTTCATCTCTGCTTGCATAAGATGTATATACATGTTTAATCAAAGTACTGAAAGTACTGGTGGGGCGATTTTGCTCAAATTTTGTGGTCGTAAACACACTATACACCGTGATGCCAACCAATCACCTTTGTTGAATAAAACAGAAGGAATTAAGGAAGGGTGACAGGCTGTCGACATAATATTTGATTTAGCTATTGGGGTTAAAAGTAAATGCTGCTTTTTAAAACAAGTCATTGTCGTACTTGCCAATTCATAACTGCGACACGTTGACAAATTAGATTGTCCATAAAAGAAATCCCTTTAATTCTCATGAAAACGAATATAATGAAGTTCAAATTCCAATAAAATCAGGCAAGACCCTGACATGAAAATACTAACTTAGACAACATATGAAGTCTATAAAGCATTTTTATAGTTTGGTTCTTGCAAACCAACAAATCAAACACTGGGATTGTAAATTTAATTTGATGAGTGTACTGATATCTGCTTGGAACATCAAGCCGGCATAAAAATAGTTAAAAAAATACACAGGCTTGTATGAGATATTAAGCTATAAACTATGCCAATCTCTGCAGTTCTAAAAATATGTCCTTTAAAATAGAATTTCAGTTAGGCACAGCTAGATAGTTCACTTTAATATACAGGGGTTTTCCTGGCCACTTTGGCAAAAGGAGTCTGGTCAAATAGGGAATTTTTTATCGACAAAGTGGACCAACAAAGTGGACCGAATGGGGATTTTTTATCAACAAATATTGGCACATCAAACCTTTATTTTGAATAAACAGCATTTGTTTTAACTTGAATTAACAGTCTGTTTACACAAAAGCATTATTATGTGGAACACATTATTTGTTTATTATAATTAATGAAAATACCTATTAACTCGCCTGTTTATTTATCCATTTACGTTAAAATGCTGCATTACAGTTTAATACCTTAAGTTTTGCGAAGTGATCACATTATTTTATCTAAGTACATTTGAATGGCACATAACAATGTGAAGTCCACAACGCTTATCCGAATTTTACTACATGAATGGCGTATAATAAGCTGCTGTGAAAGTGACAGCCACAACATTTATTTCGTGTGTAAGGAAAAAGTTCAAAACTGGCATGAAAAGCACAGGTGAATTGTCATATAAAAACTTTGTAGCGCAAAGAACATTGAGATGTTTACTTTTACAGTAAAAAATGTAGCGCGTGGTAATTAAATTTTGTTGCCCATATCGCGAACGCAGTTGATTTCTTAAAACGAAAGAACATAAATGCGCTGTATCGGTTAAGTGTAGATAGTTCAGTATTGAACCGATAATTCGTCGCTGTATACACCTTCCATGAGGACTGCGTGTAACTCGGGTGCTAAAGCCACAGTGAAAAGACGTTGCCATGGATGGAACGCGCGCTGTAAGCTGTTTGTGCGCATAAATACTAATACCATGCGATCGGAGCTATTTTGTTTGCGAATGCAGAATCTGGATGCAAAGTGGTTAATTGCAGTAACTGACTTTATTCTTCGGTATACGTATATTATGTTACCAATGGGGCGAATTGCAGAAGGAAATCGCCCCAAAAATGAAAAGAAGCTTTAAATTTTTACAATATAAACACTACACAATAACCATTTTAGTCCATTTCCATTGTATAGTGTTATTAATGTTTGTTGTATTTTCCCGATGAAAACACAATATTTATTTCTGAGCTTCGCTCAGCCGGATTGGTGCCGATAGGGTTTTTTTCCATTTCCTCGCATAATGTTTCTGTATGTGGAACGGTTTGTGTTGAAGAGTTTGTACTGCATTAAACAGTTTAATCCTTTTCTATCCGTTATGACCAATATTAAGGTTAACTTCAAAATGTGATTACTTTTCTGAGTAAACTAGAAGTACAGGTATATATATGAAACCTTCATACATGTATACGCTCTGAACATCATTCCTGTATAAAGCCGATCCTTACAAAATGATGATGCATGTGTAGTAATCATATACATTAAACAATTGTTACTTCTTGTTCGTGTAGATTAAAGCGACCGATTTGACGTGTTTCTTATGACTAATTTGTAAATGAATTTTGTGGTTATTGTAATATCTCTTGTAACAAAGTACACATTGATCACGTTTATTGACCTTACATTTTCTCTTCTCTCAAATTTCTAATTTTAAACATGCCACCACAAAATCAGAAATAAGAAAATTGACGTTGACACGTTTTCCAAATAAGATAAAGTAAATATGAAACTAAAGAAACAAAATCGTGGGATTGACAAAAAAGCTTGAAATACAAAATATACATAAAATTGAACGTCAAGATATGACGAAAGATCGTGAAACTTGAGAATCCTATTACAACGTAACAAGACATAGTAATAAGAATTGATGCGTGGGAATGTTTAAATTAAGAAAATGTTCATTTGGAACATTCTTAAACTACGTAAGAATTCGAAATTTAATATCAATTTACATTTTAAAATTTAAATATTGTATAGAAACAAAACACTTGATTAAAAAATACTCTATACGTTCATTATTTATTTTTTAAATAAAGAAATACATGTCGTTAAAATATTTACCACAAAGCTACTCATACTATCGTTTCTGTATTTAAATATGAAATATATTACTTATGAATTACCTTACTGTTACGTGTATTTATACTGTTATATAGGCCGTCAGCACTTGAAGACTGAGAAGAAATACAATACAAACCTGTTCTAGTATATCAAGACATAAATAATTTAAATGTCCATTGTTCAAATGTTTGCATTTTGCTTAAAGTGGTTGAAGGGGTACAACGCATGTGCACGCTAGTAATGTCACTTATCAAAGGTTATTAACTCACGATAACAAAAGATATTCGTTAGATGCTTTCCGGAGTATCAAAAGTTAACGACAGTTTTTTCCATCCTAATAATTAAATGTCATATCGAAAGGGTATACGATTCTACTGGATGGGTAGGAAGATTATTACATAGAAAATATGTGTTAAAAAAGTGTCGAAAACAGAGCCTTGGTGAGTTTCCTGTTTAACTTGTATTTAACCTTGACCAGTCATTCTAGTTATCCAATCATTATTCATTTTCCGGTCTTGAAACTTTTCTGCCAATGAGAAGGAAATAAGAGTTATGTTTTCGTATCTCATCATCAGGCAAAATAAACCTCATGAAATAAGCCTGCATTAGATTTTTTCCCGAATGCTGGGACAAATAACTAATTATGTAATTGTGTTTATTTTCTTGAGAATATATTCATCGAGTTGTTCATTTCTGCCGTTTTCTTTATTTTCAAAAATTGGAAATGGCAGTTTTAAATGACCACACAGACATTTATGTACTTAACTGTAAATTATAACATTTGCAAATGAGCAACATGCTATTGGTATAACAATTTATGCCGATGACACGTGAAGAGTGAAACCAAATACTATAAACCCTTTAAATTCAAATAAGATGTTTAAACGTTTGCATAGTACTTAAAGAGGTTGAAGCGGGTACACAACACGTGTAATCTAGAGCATTGTCACTAAACAAAGGACAAAGGGCAAAATCTCTCAATTCGCGACAATTGATAACAGAAAGTTAGTTTAATAAAATAGTGCGTGACAGGACCAATCGCCGTCTGGATCGTGCATTACACATGATGGGTTTGAAAACAGGTACAACATCGTCTTGCATAAATGATACATTCAGCTGAACACAAAGGCTAAGTTCAACATCATAATTTCACATTCATTGCAATTTCGTATAGTATGTTGGCGATTAATAGAGGTTATATTCATATTATAAGTAACGTCCATAATTCCCAATATGTTTTCTCTCTCTTTTTATTGTCAGCATTAAATTTCCTTTTATTCTAACCAAGCTGGTTTAAGAATATCCTTCCCTACCGATTCTTAACGAGATACCGTTTAATTAAGTGAATCATTCAGTAAAACGTTGAGTCGAATATAATTATGAAATCTGTTTCTTATTACGTCGGCCTCACAGACATTATTGATTGCCTATTCTTTATTGGAAAGAAACACGAAACATTTTAATTAATGACGTTTTGCAAACAGTAACCGAACTATTGATGTGTTTGCGTTTAGCGTTGATGAAAATGACTGCACTGTGTTGGTATATGTACTATATTGAGGGTGTCACTTCTGTTATTAACTTTTTTTCTAAAATACATGCATCGTCACTAATTGATATCTATGTACCTCATATGACGCACATGAATATACATAAACAACTAAATTTAATACGTATGTATTTTAAATATAAGGGACTTCTTTTACCCCGCAATATACGAATGACTGGAATTAATTATAACAAACATCACGTACATATTACTTGCATCCCTAATATATAAACCTATGTTGCCAATTTAAAAGAGACTATTATTGTAAAAAAAGATGTTTTAATAATTTTACTGTTTTCAACTAAATTATATTAATTTTGCTTATAACACTAGACAAAAGAAAGAAAATATATACTTGTAGACAAATATGAATACAAACAGTTTTAATATTGCGTGACCCCTTTACTTAAGCACTGAAGTGTTAACTTCCCATGTATCAGAGATTTTTGAATTTGTTGATAAAAATACAAAAGATATTCAAATTCATGACAATTTTCAGAGACTTGTTTTGTTGCGTTAGCCAATACCAATTTATTATTAACTACTTCATTCGATATTTATTTTCCTTTCTTATTCTTTCATAAACTTGTCTTTTACGTAACTCATTGGCAATTTCACTTTTGTTTATATAATACATTTAAGCCGAAATTCACTTATGAATTTCTTTTTTACCAAATGCTCAATGCTGAACTTAAAAACACATGGATTGCGGGGGGGAGGGGGGGCGCTCCTATGTATAGGCCTGACACTTGTAAAAAAGTAATGTGCTTTTAATATTGCAATATATTCTAACATCAGTTGACAGAAAGAGCAAACCCATTAACAATCCCGGTCTTGTAAAACGAAACATACTATCCGAGGGTGAAACTGTAATTGTACTTTAAGAAGTTGAAGAAGTGCACATCTCACATTAGCTAGAGGATTGGTACCGCTCAATTGACATAGCACAAACATAGTTTCAGTTTCAACAAAGTGAACTTTCAGCTGCACCAGCAGGAGAGAACCCTAATTATAGCACGTGGTCGTAATATTAATTGGAATAATGGCATTCTCTAGGGTAGGATCAATGCAAAATAAATAAAGTATTTACAATCACTTGATCAATATAAAGCAGTGTTGTACTATTGGTTAATACAACAGTGCTATTCCTCCGCGGATTTCTTTATGTCGAATTCATAATTCCACCGCATGGTTGCGAGTAAAGAGGTGGTGATAACGCAGTTACGTTACAGGATGATTTCGTGCCTTTATTAATTTTAATAATTATCGAATATAATCGTCGTAGTCGACTCCTCGTATTCAACTCGTCGGCTCTGACAAATTGTCGTATCAGCATCTCAGTCATTATTATCATCGATCTTGATAGAATAATAAAAATCCTTATAATCATGAAACCATCGTAATAAGTATTACGACGATTATCATCATCCTCTTCCTTCACATCTTCATCATATCATCGTTATTCTCAGCATCATCACCATCATTCAAATAATCATGGTCAATAACAAAAGTGTGTTTAAGTTTTTACGTGAGCGATATAACTTAGCACAAAAAGGTGGCATTCCGATATGATCGCTTACATGTTTATCAATTAAACTGAATTCTGAACAAAGGCAGCGTATACCCTAATCGAAATCAGTCAACCCACGAATCAAAGATCATTAAAATACTTGCCAGGAGGTAAATATCGAGTGTCATACAATTTCAATTCGATGCTGACAATGCGATGAGGAGGCAACCGCAAGTATCAAATGTAATGCGTTATTGATGTTGGCTTAATTGCTTTATTGTTTATGACGATGAGCTGTATATGCTTAAGTCGCAAATAAACCTTCTTTTTCTGGTCTGTTTCTGTTAACATATGCTCTTTATACATCATTCTGCGAATTTGGCTGTACTATGCGTACGTGAGGCAGTGTTGTATTGAACGTATTGGACCCTGCTACTTATAATATACGCAGAAATGTGTTATATACTATTTGTGAGTAAAATAATTTATATAATAATAACGTTTAATATAACTCGACGCTTTATGTCAAATTTAATAACAGATTTGATCCATCAAGCTATCAAAAATAAAATCATTAAACTAACTACACAAACAAATTAACGAAACATTTAATTGGCACTATTGGCAGACCTGCCACATAAGCACGCAACGAACTTGCGGAACTGACATTTATATCGCCGGATTTCCCTATTACGATAATTGATTTCTGTTATTCTACGATGTCTTGTAAATATATTGCCCATTATTACATTATTCCAATACATTCGGTGTCACGCAATACGAAATAAAGTTGCCCGGCAATATGCTTTAAACCTTATAATGGCACACGTTATATAAACATACAATACACATATTCCGCTTACAAAGCTTTTTTTTTTTTAAACAGAAACTATAAAAGTGAACTACATGTATACATGTGAAAGGACACGAACACCCCGATACTCGTTTTAACAAAAACAAGGAACGGGTCGTCGGAATATATAAAGTTATTTTCCTCGTAAAAAGCCAAAAAACTGCATATGTTACTATGACAAATTTTGATCTTTGACATATAATGAGAACCTGACCTTTAAGATAGGAAAGAAGGCTAGAACATGACACGTGTTTTTTGTGGAAATGTATTTGAAAATTGCTTAATACAAGTTTCATTCAGGGAAAACCGTCTTTAAAAAATTGAACGTTAAGTTTGGCCTTAACCTTTGGGCTAGGTACATAACTGTCTGCACACTGTATAGTTCCAATTGAAAGCCATGTGGTGTCATCAACGCTAGTTCGAGGAGGTCGGACCGTCCGCTTTGTCCCAAGAACCCTTCGAGCGATTGGAATTATTGCTTGACTTGACTTCACAGATGGAAACGAGTTCACGAGACGGCCTATCCATTTCATCAATCGAGATATTGTCTTCAATTTCAGAACCGTTGTGTAACTAAACGACCAATGGGAGCGGCTTGACAAAGTGTAATTATCGGTTACATGGATATTGTCATGTCTGATCATCACACTAGTACTTTTACGATAATCATTCCTGGAACCGGTTATATATGCATATCTAATGTCAGTCCATTAATTGTGGTCAAACAATCCCTACCCAGTCATTCGTTCTGTATGGTGATGAGTCAATTGAGATTTGGCCGATTACACGCACATTTTCAAATAGGACAGTTTAATTGTTTTTAGTGTCAATAAATATACATTTTATGCTACGGTAACGAACTACGCACTTAAATGGGCTTCATTTTTTAAACCGCGTTCAAGCCCATTATACGAAGATTATTAAACTCGTTACAACAGCTTGTATTAAGAGGAATTAAATATATGAACATTTAATACCAACTTACCACGCATCAAAATGAGCTACACTTGTTCAATAGCGCACCAAATACAACTATTTTAATGTGTTTTCTTTAATTAGTATTAATTCATAAACACGTAAACTAGCATTTCAAGTAAAACTTTTAATACCAAGATAAATTTTAATTTGCATCTGGCGCCTTATAAGGCGTTTCGATTTTATACAAATATACATGTATTTGACACGTTCCAATTGTAGTTGCAAGTATTATATACGCCGTGAACCACGGACATAGTCGCGAAGACAAATAATTTCCCAATCGCATATAGAACGCTTCGGGCTGTCTATATAATTTAAACCGCGTTCTGTGAAACGGGGCTCAATGCGTGTACGTAAAATATCGATCCAGATTAGTCTGCGCATTTATCACAGGCTAATCAGGGACGACACTTTCCGCCTAGACTGGATTTTCGTTTTGAAGAGGCTTCCTTTAAACAATTAATTCCATAATGGCACGGTGACGTCATTCCTTGATTCCCGTTTGAACTAATGTGCAATTCCACTTGTTTTGAAAAGCAAACAATTCGCAAAGATGCCTTGCAGACAGAAGAGCCATTGGGTCATGCATGGGCCATACATATTTAAATGTTTACATGCAACTACAGACGGTTCACGTAAATTTCCCCCGAGGGACTGCCGCAATACTATGTCGTATACAGATTATTGTCTAGAATAATGAATTATTGAAGAGTATACCGAACAGTTTAAAATTGCCTAGTACATGCAAGGCAGAGTAGTTCATGTCTGCCATTGTAGATGTCCTGAAAAAAGAGTTTTGTTAATCGATTTCGACTGATGTCTACCATTAGTTAATAGTAACCAATGTACTGGGTAAAGAAATCTCCGTAATGCCTTGTAGAAACATAATGGCGAACTTTCCACTAATTGCCCATTTGTAAAACAAATGTATATAAATCAGTGACATTTAATAATTTGTTTTGTCTGTCCGTGTGTTTCGTTAAATTCAAACGAGTTTTTTTCTCGTTTATTATTTAATTTGCTTCTAAAGTTGAATTATATGGCAGTATATAGGTCAACGCAACAATTAAATCCGGTAATTTTTGTCATGAACAAAATCGCACTCAAAACATATCCGTTAGGAAAATTACTCTAGGCAAATCCGCAAATTGGTCTATTTAGAATAATCAAAAACGTTTTCTGACAGAAAATTGTCTTGTCAGTATTAGCAATTAAAACCATTTTCAAGTTTATATTTTTAGAAACAAAATAACAACTTGTTTATTATTGGCTGGCATGGAGCATGAAATTATAGCGGACGTTAAGTAGTCATGCATTGATACTGCAAAACATAAATATTTCCAGTTAAACATCATAGGTTCGCAATAAGACATAAAACCGGAAGTTCTTTATTCACCTCAGTACGTTGATTTTAATGGCTTCGAGAAGAGCTCAATTGGCAATGTTCTAGTTATTATAACTGGTGGTTTTCATTGACTACAAATAAGAGTTGTTTAAGTCCGATTAAGAGGAAAACACACACTGGCTTGTATTATATAATTGAACCGCGCTCTGTGAAAAGGGGGTTTAATGCATGTGCGTAAAGTGTCGTCCCGCCTCAACTGGATTTTTGTCAAAACGAGTCTTCCTTTAAACGAAAACTATCATAAAAGCGAAACGTGTCGTACCTGATTTGCCTGTGCGAACTGCACAGGCTAATCTGGGACGACACTTTACGCACATGCATTAAGCCCCATTTTCACAGAGCGCGGCTCGATTAATAATTGCGAAACTGTAATCCTTTCAGATGAGGAAGATGTTAGAAGTGACTCCAGGGGATTCGTTGCTGTAAGTTTTGTCTTCGAATGTGTTTATTTTTGACCTCATATGTTACGTCGAAAAGACGCACTTGCCTCATTATATATATCCACCTACACACTTTCGCCCCTTATACACAGATATACACAATGTCCTCTTTATATATAGACGGACACACTTTTCCCTCTATATACAAACAGACAGACACACTTTCTTGATTTTATACCTACAGACAAACCTTCCTTTGTAGAAACCGAAAGACATACCTTCCTCTGTATATACCGACCGACACACTTTCCTCTGTATATAAATATAAACACATTTTCCTCTGTACTTAGCAAAATATAATTTTCCTCTTAACATAGCGTCAAACACACTTTCCTCTGTACATAAAGACATACACACTTTCCTCTGTATACATAGACTGGCACACTTTTCACTGTATATATAGACAGACAAACCTTCCTCTTTGCAAACCGACAGCTATGCTTTCCTATGTACATATCGAAATATACACTTTCCTCTGTTAAGACCCACATACACACTTTCTAATGTACAGACCGACATGCACACTTTCCTACCACATACACACTTTCCTCTGTACATACCGACATTCACACTTTCCTCTTTACATATCGACGTACACACTTTTTCTTAATATACCGAAAACATATTAACCACTTTTCATACAGAAAGCCACACTTCCCTTATTCCAAACATACTTTACATCTTCGATCGACCATATCATTAAACTCTAACACCAAATAACCTTATTAAATTAACTGTGTGATATTTAAATACATTCATTACTTTTTTCCAACACATTTTATTTCAAGATTGCAAACAAATACACATACACTATGAACAAAAACACAATACTGTAATGCGATCAAAGATGAGAGAAATAACATATGCAACACATCTAAGGTTATCCATATAATAATTATAATACATTCATTTACAATATATGGTCGATGCGTTGGACCAATCCTTAGATTGTATTATGAACAAATAAATAATAGGGAACATACACTAGTTTTATATATTAAATATCTCACAAGTAAACCACATAACATTGTACGCGTTAAAATGATACATATATACATGAACATACTCCAGCCTTTATCACAATATATAAATGCCATGAATGGCATTGCACTGGTCTATCCTCATATGTGCAACAACACACGATCAAACAAAACTTTATCTTTTCATCTGAACAGAACACTTACGGTTGATAATACAAATGTCAACCTTTTACAAAATATCACTGTTGCCTTTCATGCCCAAATTGCACCTGCATCAAAGTGCTTAAAAGCATGAAATAAACGCGACGCTGGGAACACTAGAAACTATTACCACGAGCTGCAACGCATAATGTGAAATCATCGCAATTCGTAAAATGTTGTAAGGCCATACAAATTTAATTCTATGTGTAGCGTCCCCATTGTTTTTGAAAACCAGGTTTTCGTTGCAGGCGAAAACTAACAACGATAAGCTAACATAATGCTTTCACAATCTCTACATGACAGTCACTGCCATGTGTCACATGACAGTATAGAAAATGTTTGCCTGCAACACGTTTTTATTGAAACCGAAAACCAACAAATTTCAGGACGATAAACATAAGATAAAATAAGTATGGTATAAGTGAAAGTCGCCTATGAGAAAGCAGTAAAACACAAAAGACATTTAACTGTCATAGAGGCACTAGGTCCATTTTTTCAAACATGTAAAAATGAAAGGAAATTTTATCTTTCCCATAAAACTGCAACATAAAAGGCGCTCAGTGGATTAAGAGCTTGTATTCAATGAGCATATTCTACTGCAATATGTCAACGATCCTGCCACCAAACAAAGCGCAGACGGCTTTCAGGGCTTTATCGTCTTGAGTTGATAAATTATCCACAAGTCGAACATAAGCCACCACGACGAATTTTTACTTTCTCATTCAATGTGTTCACGCTGTTGGTTTATATTTACAATGTCCTCCCCATTGTTTATGGTACTTTTCTGCTCTAGAGCTTTTTTGTTTCGCGGATTTATGGACATTCGTTGCCTGATTAATGTTGGATTTTACAAAAAGTGTCGTCATAAACCTTTGACCGTTGACATAGTGGTGTTGTTTTTCAATAATTAAAAATGGTCTTTGTATTCCAAAACGAATTGAATTATGTGAATAATCTTTTATCTATTCACTGATGACATGTATACATGTTCTGTCGACTGAACCCAAGGGTAAATGATTTAAAGAATCTGTATAAAAGGAAACTAACACATTTCGTATCTTTGGACGCAACTAGTCAGTTAATCGAAATATGCAAAACGTTTTTATTTTTATTCAAATCAGGCACAATGAATTCAATGACGTTTGCATTCGTTTAAGTAATTTATATTATGCCTTACCTATTTGATATTTATGACTATACGTATATCATGTAATTTTTTACATACCGTTTCGAAATATCCAATGTACTCGATCACTTAATAAATTCTTCATATCGGTTTGTTTTTGTTAACTGTACACGTATTAGTTCTTATGATAGATGCGTTTTCTTATCATATTGACAAAACGTTATTGCAAACTATTAAATGGACCTGTTCACAAATTGATTAAACAACAGTTCCCCGAATTTTTGTCTCAGATTTATAAAAGGAGAAAATTAACAGCCTCTGTAACCAAAAGCGATAGCATAATTTGCAATGTTTATGTTAATATTGCTGGTGGTTAGCTTACATAAAGTATTAAAGACAGTCTCATTGGTACAACCTGGGATTGCTGAGTGGTTCAGATGTTATACTTTTAATGTAGAAGACCTGGATGAGAATTCCGGGAAGATAAAACAATTCAACGATGTCTTTAACTGCTTCTATGAAATGTAATACAATGTATTAAAAAAATACGCATTGCACATTCGTAAATATTATCATCAAAACTTGAATAAAAAAAACTACCTTGGATTCGGGGAAATTTCCGGCATCAGAATTTTACACAAACAGGTTTTTATAACTGATACGCCATTAAATGTATCGCTTCGTTTTGCCGCTATGATTTGCTATTTTGCAAGTGTCGTCAAATCGGATAAACAACCCAAAATGTACCATAGACTATAATCTGTAAGATAATTCCACAGACGACAATTGAATTTCTGACCCGACGCGACCCTCGACTCGTATGTTATTTCAGTTATATTGAAAATAACTTATCGAACACTCTTTCGCAGACGACCATAGAAAGTTTGCTTTGCACGTCTGTACGTACCCCACCTGTAGGCGCAGTGAACAAATAAGTCATGTTTACTTTTATCTCGACATTTAAATGTGTGTTTGGTTATCGATAATTCTCTCGCGCGCCTTGTTAAGATCCAGTTGATAAACGGTAATCGGACACCAATTCAGAATGGTTTTTAATCTATAAGCAAAGCTTTTCCGATCCGATAGCAGTGCGGGGTGGAATCTAATTAGAAATATGGTATTAAAGAAGCCGTCAAGTTCCAACAAACGTTTATTCATTGAACAAGATGTGCGTATTCAGACAACTTAATACATTTAAACAGACATCGGACAAATATACGCCACTAAATATAGTTGGTTAGATCCGCGGAGGGAATCACATGAGCAAAATACGACGAATTGCATTGCAAATGGCTGAAGGTTAAAGATTTTTCTATAGAAAGCACATCATTTCACAGGGGCTTGAACGGCGTGATGATGGTAAAAAGTGTGTGTTCTGACCTCAAATGACAGATAGATCGAATACAAATATAGTAGAAATGTCGATCACAATAATAGTAGCAAGGGATTCAACTCGAAAATTGTGGAATTTTATTGACAGCAAACAATTCGTTTTTCCATAATTAGTTTGAAAATATTTTAACAACAAGTTCTTGACTGACCGATATAATGAATACACATATAAGTTGAAATCAGATAACATGATTAATATGTCATTTGTTATATAACTATAACAAATAGAGCTCAACGAAAAGGAAAAAAATAGCAAATGTTATGTATTAAACAAACATTTGATTACTTATAATTTACTTTATATTGGCTTAACATCACATTAACTAAAATAATTAAGCGTGATTGTAAATAGTCGAACTTTTGCAATTTTTACGGGGCAGGGGGCGCACGCCGTTTCCGTTAAATAATCCCATCTCAGAAAAATCGACCGCAGTTGCACTTGTCAACTTTTTTCGTAATATCATTCGTACTTATCAATGACCGCTTTAGAGTTTTTTTAATTTAATTTTAACCCTCCTTCAGAAAGTTTATTCATCATTAAGTGCAGATCTCAAAACGCAATTTAGTGGTGTTCTGATCTATGAATAAATCAGTGGCCTTCCTTCGCGAACCGAACCTCACAAATGCGCTCATAATAAATACTATGGAAGATGACTGAACATTTTCCAAAACCCCGATCTACCGGTACATAGTTTTTTCATACAGGGTATAATTAACTAAAACAAACGGCAATGCAAGGTCACTGTTTTGTACTTTTATTCTTATTTAAAGTTTGGTATCTTTTGGCACTGTATACTTGTGTAAATATCTTATATATTTATCTATTATCTTGGTGTCTTTTCGCCGTTCGGTTAACCACAATTACTTTTTAATATAAAGGAGGCTTTATTATTTTACATGGCTTGTTTTATGTATTGGAAAAATACGAATGGTACTACAATTATGTTAATTCTAATTATTATCTATTACATCTCTGAAAAAAACTCGAGTGTTGAGAATAGAACTAAATTGAACATTTTATAATTAATTTCATGTTATTTTCCTTTTCAGAATTCTTAATTGTTGCAACCATTGTGTATGTTATATTTGCATGAAATATATATATGTATACATACGTTTATAAATGAAAAGAAGCTTTTTATTTTGACAAAATACACATTACACAATAACCTTTTCAGTCAATTTTCATTGAATAGTGTTATATTATCACGATGAATACACAATATTTACTTTTGAGCTTCGTTCAGCAGGGTCGGTGCTGACAAGTCTTTGTTGCATTCCCTGGCAGAATGTGCTGTTTATGATTACCGAAAAAGGTTGTGCTTACGAGTTTCTACTACATGATACAATTAAATAAACTTGTTACCGTTATGGCCAACATTATCTAATCTTTTGAAGACAAATTTCGGACAGCGTGTACTGATAAATACATTTGGTCATCAAATACAGTGTGTCCAAATCTAGTGTCTACCATATTGTGGCAAAGTATTCATAACTGTTTTCGGGAAAACAGATGAGTAAACTCTATTAACGAAATTTTACTACAATACAAACTATGGCCAACATTAAACTATGGTATAAATTCTCGTGTATATTTATCAACACTAGATTTAATGCGTTGAAGAGTGTACATTAAATATAAATAATTTAGTACAATTCGTTTAAATTATTTATCACAAAGCTATATTTCAGTTTTTAAATGCGAAATATATTACTTGTAAATAAGTACAGTGTTACGTGTGTTTGTATTTTAATAGCCGCTAACTGTACTTGAAGATTGAGAACAAATACAATACAAACCATGGTCTAGTACATCGAGACATACATAATTTAAATGCCCATTGTACAAATGTTTGCATTTTGCTTAAAGTGGTTGAAGGGGTGCAAATCACGTGTAATCTGGAACTGTCACTGATCAAAGCGTAATAACTCTTGATTACAATAAATATTAGTCAGATGGTTTCCGGGGTATCAACATTTAAAAACATTTTTTTCCAGCCATGCAATTAATTTTTTTCGCACGTTCTTAAATATCGGGGGTTTGCATTTCTACAGTATGGGTTTCAAGATTGATACATAGAAATACTTGTTAAGTGTCGAACTTAATCACTGACCAGTGATTCTAGTTTTCCAATCGCTATTGATTTACCACTCTTCACACTTTTCTGCCAAGGAGAAGGAACTAGAGAGAGTCCGAAATCAAGTAATGTGTATTGTATCCCATCATCAGGTGATATATATATCCCGATGAAATAAACCCCGATGAAATAAACCCCGATGAAATAATAACTCCATTCGCTTTATTTCACGATTGCTGGGATTAAACTGCTGACAGTAGAATAATTATGCTATTTTGTTTAGTTTGTTTTATGACAAATTATATCCATCGTCTTTATCTTGTCTGAGTTTTTCTCTATTTCAAACTTTTCGAAAACGGCAGATTTACATGACACCTACTTATATCGGAAACACGGATCATTATGTACTTGACTGTAAATTATATCACTTGAAAATGAGCAATGTGCTATTTGTGTTACAATTTATGCTGATGTCATTTAAAGAGTGAAAACAAATACTATAAAACCTTTCAATTCAAGACGTTCAATTAAGTTGTTTAAACGTTTGCATAGTACTTTTAGAGGTTGAAGAGGGTACAAAATACTTGTAAGGTAGAGTATTGTCACTGACCAAAGGACAAAGGGCAAATACTCCCGATAACGCTATTTGCGAAAACTGATTTAAGCCTTAAATATAGTTTATTACAATAAAATAGTGAGTTGGTTGACCGGTCGCACTCTGGTAAGTACATGACACAGGATATGTTTGAAAACCTTAGCAACATGGTGTTGCATAACTGATACATTCAGCTGGACATTTAGACAAAGTTCAACATCGTGATTTAACATTCATTTCGATTTCGGAGAGCATGTTGGCGATAATTAGGTTAAATTCATAGAACTTAAAGTTTTCTTAAATCTTTAGATGTTTTCTCTTTTGTATTAATCAGCAATAAATTTCCGTTTATTTTAACTAACCTGGTTTAAGATTATACTTTTCACCCATTTGTAAACGAGAAAACGTTAAATTATTTGAACCATTAATTAAACGTTGGGACGAATATAATTATTATTCATGGCAGTCATTTCCATTTGTCACACAAGCTAAAGCAGATGTTTGCCTGCAACACGTTTATATTGCAACCGAACACGACCAATTTAAGGACGCTCAACTCAGGATAAACTTGGTATGGCCAAAGTGACAGTCGTTTTGAGAATGCAGTAAAACACAAAATACATTTATTTGTCAAAGAGGCACTAGGCCCATTTTCTAAAACATGTAGAAATGAAAGGCACTTTTATCTTCCCCACAAAACTGCAACATAAAAGGCACTCAGTGGATTAAGAGCTTGTATTCAATGAGCATATTCTACTGCAATATGTCAACGACCCTGCCACCAAACAAAGCGCAGACGGCTTACAGGGCTCTATCGTCCTGAGTTGATAAATTATCCCCGCGTTAAACATAAGCCACCACAACGAAATTTTACTTTCCCATTCAATGTGTTCACGCTGTAGATTCATATTTACATTGCCCTCCCCATTGTTTATGGTACTTTTCTGCTCTAGAGATTTTTTTGTTTCGCAGATTTATGGACATAAGTCGCAAGATTGATGTTGGCGTGACGTCATTGAACCATTGACGTTGAAGCGACGGTTTTGTTTTTCAATAATAGAAATGGTGTTTGTATTTGAAAAGAATTTAATTTTGTAAATAATCCTTTAACATTTTACATTTACGGTAGCCTGAACCGAAGGGTATACGATTTCAAGAATGATTTCAAGAATCTGTATAACACGAAACTAACACACTTCTTATCTCTGGAAGCACACGTCAGTTAATCGAAATCTGATTTTTTTCAATCAAAACAGCCAAAATAACTCAAAGATGTTTGTCAAAGGTCAAAGATTTGATTGTGTTCTAATCACAACTCTTCCTCGCTATTTACTTAAAGTGTCCTATACTATTTTAATAGCGGTAACGTCAACGATTTAGGGTGTTCTGGTATTCGCTTTCTAAGTAAATTCGCTACATCGGTTTTATTTTTTTAAACTGCATACACATCAGTTCTTATTATAGAGTCTTATTCTTAACGTATCGAATAAAGGTTATTGCAAACTATTAAATGGACCTGTTTACAAATTTGATGAATCAACATTTTCTCCCGATTTTTTTATAATTCAGATGAATAAAATAGGAAACAATAACAGCGTTTGTAACCCATAAGAATATAATAAAATGCAATTGGTACCAGCCGGATTTACTGAGTGGTTAAGATGTTAAACTTTTAATCCCACTTTTAATTCCCGGTGAGAACACCGGGAAGATATAAATATTCAACGAGGTCTTAAACTGCTACTATGACATGTAATTAAACAATATATATGTATTACCGATTGCACATTAACAAACATTATCATTGAAAATTAATCTTCCTTGGGTTCGAAAATTTCCTACTATATGATATTTTTCTACGCATAGCACATTCACAAACACTATAATCAAAACTTTAATAAAATAAACCTACCTTGGGCTCGCGGAAATTTCCGGCATAAAATTTCCAATTTTCCACAAACAGATTTATTAAGCTGATACGCGATAAGATTTATCACTCCGTTTTACCGCTCTGATTTCCTATTTTGTAAATGTCGTCAAATCGGATAAAAAACCCGCAGTTTACCAGAGACTATAATCTGTAAGATAATTCCACAGACGACAATTAAATTTCTGACCCGACGCGACCCTCGACTCGTATGTTATTACAGTTAGATTGAATATTACTTATCGAACACTCTCTCGCAGACGACAATAGAAAGTTTGCTTTTCACGTCTGTTACGTACCCCACATGTAGGCGCAGTGAACAAATAAGTCATGTTTACTTTTATCTCGACATTTAAATCTATGTTCCATTATCGATAATTCTCTCGCACGCCTTGTTAAGATCCAGTAGATAAACGGTAATCGGACACCAATTCAGAAAGGTTTTTAATCTATAAGCAAACCATTTCCGATCCGATAGCTGTGCGGGGTGGAATCTAATTAGAAATATGGTATTAAAGAAGCCATCAAGTTCCAACAAACGTTTATTCATTGAGTAAGATGTGCGTATTCAATCAACTTAATAAATTTATACAGACATCGGGAAGAATAAACGTCACAAAACAATGTTTGCAAAACTGTGGAGGGAATCAAATGAACAAAATATGACAAAATATATTGCCAATGGCTGGCGAAGGTCATTTTTTTTCAATGGAATGCAAATTCAATCCAATCGGAGCTAGAACGGTATGGTGATGGTAAATAGTGTGTGTTTTGACCATAAATGAATGAAATATCAAATAATATAAATAGCAAGGGTTTGAACATTCTTAAAAAATGATGGCATATATAGACTGCAAACAATATTGTTTCCAGATTTTTTTTTAATATTTGAACAAGAAGTTGTTGACTGATCGATGTATTATATGCACCCAGGTGTATAAATGGGTATCTGTGAGGGAAATAAGTCGTGCCGTGGCTGCATACTGCGCCAAGATAACGGACAACTTATGAACCAGTGATCAGGGCAAAAATATAAAGCGCCTTTGAACGCACATCTCGAGTGTGAAAAGGGCGCTATATAAATGTGGTATAAAAAAACAACAACACACATACGCAACGTTCAACATAATAATTTGACAATCATTGCGGTCTCGTTGAACATGCTAGCGGTATTATCACCCGATTCTTAACGAGAACCCGTTTAATTAATTGTATCATTCATCAAAACGTTGAGTCGAATATAATAATGAAATCTGATTCTTATAAGAACGGTCTCACAAAAACTATTGATTGCTTATTATTTATTGGAAAGAAACACGAGACATTTTCATTGATGAAGTTTTGCAAACATTAAGCAAATTCTTGCGTGTGTTTACGTTAAACGTGGATGTTAATTACTGCAATGTGTTGTAACATGTACTTTACGGAGGTTGTCACTCCTGTTATTAACATTTTTCCCCCAATGCATGCATCGTCACTAATTTATATCGATGGACTTCGTGAAACGCAAATGAATACTCATTTACAACGATTTCCAATTCGTATATACTTCAGATTTTTGGGGGACTTCTTTTAACCAGGAAAACACAGAGTTATGGAAATACACACATATATAATTTGCATCCCTAATACACGAACTATGCCTATTTTCGAATGGACTTTTATTGTAAAAAAATGATGAATTCATTATTTCACTTTATTCAATATGTGATCCCTTTACTTCAGCACTGAAATGTTGACTCTCTTTGCATATCTCAATGATGCACACGTTGGAAGATAAGTTTGAAATATCAAAGGGATTTTTAATATAAGTAAATTTTATGTACACATAAAATATATTACAACTGGTCAATAAACCCACATTCTTCTTTCGCAAGCGATTTTTAGTGTTTTGTTCTCAGGGAACACAAAAGATATGTCAATTTCTTTGTTACAGAAGCTCATACCAATACACTGTATATTCTTAATTACTTCATTAGGTGTTTCTTTTCCCTTCTTTTCTTTTCCTTTCACGCATTTATGACCATACCCCTAAGCGAATACATACATAACAGCACCAGGTAAAAAACAATTAATCACACCCTTGCACCTGGACTATCGATCGAGTTGACCTGCTCCTAGCTCCTTGCTCCTAAATCCTAAAAATCCTAAGAAAATGGCCTCCAGCTTCTTCATTCTATACCACTGAAAATGAGCAATGTGCTGTTTGTATTACAATTTATGCTGATGTCATTTAAAGAGTGAAAAAAATACTATAAAACCTTTTAATTCAAGACAACTAAGTTGTTTAAATGTTTGCATAGTACTTAAAGAGGTTGAAGAGAGAACACAATACTTGTAAGGTAGAGCATTGACACTGACCAAAGAACAAAAGACAAATGGCAAATACTCCCGATAAAGCTATTTGCGAAAAATGATTTAAGCCTTAAATGTAGTTTATTACAATAAAATAGTGAGTTGGTTGACCGGTCACCCTCTGGTTAGTACATGACACAGGATATGTTTGAAAACCTTAGCAACATGGTTTTGCATAACTGATACATTCAGCTAAACATATAGACAAAGTTCAACATCGTGATTTTACATTCATTTCGATTTCGGAGAGCATGTTGGCGATAGTATATGATATATTCATAGAACTTATAGTTTTCTTAAATTTTAATAGGTTTTCTCTTTTTTATTAATCAGCAATAAATTTCCGTTTATTTTAACCGACCTGGTTTAAGGTTAATCTTTTCACCCATTTCTAAACGAGAAAACGTTGCATTAAACGTTGGGGCGAATATAATTATTAAATCTGATTCTCAATGTTCGAAGACACTATTGAATGCCTATTTATTGGAAAGAGACATGCAATTCTAAAGCAAATAGTTCAAAGCGCATTTTCATTAAATTTAATGAAGTTTTGCATGCATTAACTAAAGTCTTGCGTGTGTTTACGTTTCTCGTTGATGTAAATGATTGTAAAACGTGTATTATTTTGAAGGTGTCACTCCTGTTATTAAACGTGCTAGACGTATTTTCCGAAATGCATAAATCATCACTTATTGATATCAATGCACCTCATATAAGATACATGAATATGCATTAACAAGTATATTGAATACGATTGTTTTTTCAGATTTTAGAGTCAGAAATATACAAATGTCTTGAGTTAATTATAATAAATATGCGCATAAATATTATTTGCATTTCTCATACATTACCTATGTTTCCTTTTTATGAAAGAGCCTTTATTGTACAAAATGGTGAATTCATAATTTCTCTTTATACAAGTGCATTATTAGAATTTAACTGATGAGGCTTTAAAATATAGAAAATAGTAACGCGTAGACAAATATGAATTCAGTGAGTTTTAACAATATGTGACCCTTTTACTTCAGCACTGAACTGTTGACTTCTTATGTATATCTCAATGATGGACAAGTTGGAAGATAAGTTTGAAATATCACGGGGATTTTAGATATAAGTCAATTCTATATACACTTATAATATATAACAACTGGTCAATAAACCCAAATTCTTCTTTCGCAAGAGATTTTTAGATTTGTTAAATATGAACACAAACGATATTTCAAATTCATGACAATTGTCAGAGACTTGCTTTATTGCAGAAGCTAATACCAATACATTGTATATTCTTAATTACTTCATTCGATGTTTCCTTTCCCTTCTTTTCCTTTCACACACTTATCTTTTTGTAACTCATCGGCAATTGCACTTTTGTTGATATAATTAATTTAAGCCGAACTTCACTTATGAGTTTTATGTTTACCAAATGCTCAATGTTGGACTTTAAAACACATGGATTGCGGGGGCGCTCCTATGTATAGGCCTAACACTTGCTTTTTATATTGCAATATATTCTTACATCAGTTAAAGAGAAAGAGCAAATCCATTAAAAATCCCTGTCTGGTAAAACAAAACATACAGTCCGATGGTGAAACGTAAATTGTATTTTAAGTAGTTGAAGAAGTGCACATTAAACATAAGCTAGAGGATTGGCACCGCTCAAATGACATATGACAAATATGGTTTCAGTTTCAACAAAGTGAACTTTCAGCTGCACAAGTAGGAGAGAACCCTAATAATAGCACGTTGTCGCAATATTTATTGAATTAATGGAATTCTCATGGGTAGGATCAATACAAAATAAATAAAGTATTAACAATCACTTGATAAATATATAACATGGTTATACTATGGCTTAATACAACATTGTTATTCTTCCGCGGACTTCTTCATGTCGGATTCATAATTCCACCGCATGGTGGCGAGAAAAGAGGTGGTACTAACGCAATTTACGTTACAGGATGATTGCGCGACCATATAATTTATAATTGTTATCGAATATAATCGTCGTTGTCGACTCGTCAGCTGTGACAACTTATTCTCAACATTATTATCATCACCGTCAATATTTTCATCGACATTAATAGCATCATCGCACTCTTTATCATCGTATTTTTTTTGTTATTTTATCACGACCATTATCATCATCAGCATAGTCCTTCTCATTTTCATCTCATCATCGTTATTATCAGCGTCATCACCATCATCCACATAATCGTCGTTAGTAACAAAAGTGTGTTTAAGTTTGTACGTGAGCAACAGAACAAAAAACAAAAATGTAACAGTCCTTTATGATCGATTACGTCTATAAATTAAAATCGAATTCAGTTAACCCACGAATGAACTATTATTCAAATACTTGCCAGGGGGTAAATATCGGATGTCATAGAATTTTAATTTTAATTTTAAGCTAACAATCCGGTAGGAAGCAACCGCAAATATAGAATGCAAAATGTCAACCGATGCTCGTAGCATATCATTCTGCGAATGTGGCTGTACTATACGTACGTAAGGCAGTGTTATTATAATAATGATTATGATTATGATTATGATTATTATTATTATTATTATTATTATTATTATTATTATTATTATTATTATTATTATTATTATTATTATTATTATTATTATTATTATTATTATTATTATTATTATTATTATTATTATTATTATTATTATTATTATTATTATTATTATTATTATTATTATTATTATTATTATTATTATTATTATTATTATTATTATTATTATTATTATTATTATTATTATTATTATTATTATTATTATTATTATTATTATTATTATTATTATTATTATTATTATTATTATTATTATTATTATTATTATTATTATTATTATTATTATTATTATTATTATTATTATTATTATTATTATTATTATTATTATTATTATTATTATTATTATTATTATTATTATTATTATTATTATTATTATTATTATTATTATTATTATTATTATTATTATTATTATTATTATTATTATTATTATTATTATTATTATTATTATTATTATTATTATTATTATTATTATTATTATTATTATTATTATTATTATTATTATTATTATTATTATTATTATTATTATTATTATTATTATTATTATTATTATTATTATTATTATTATTATTATTATTATTATTATTATTATTATTATTATTATTATTATTATTATTATTATTATTATTATTATTATTATTATTATTATTATTATTATTATTATTATTATTATTATTATTATTATTATTATTATTATTATTATTATTATTATTATTATTATTATTATTATTATTATTATTATTATTATTATTATTATTATTATTATTATTATTATTATTATTATTATTATTATTATTATTATTATTATTATTATTATTATTATTATTATTATTATTATTATTATTATTATTATTATTATTATTATTATTATTATTATTATTATTATTATTATTATTATTATTATTATTATTATTATTATTATTATTATTATTATTATTATTATTATTATTATTATTATTATTATTATTATTACATCTGAACGGAATTTATTACACATGTGTAGGGAAACGTATGCCCCGACCACACGTTTTAACAAAGACGAATGGCATGTCTTCATAATATATATCAATGTTAAACTATTTTCCTCTCAAACAGCCATACACTGTTTGTATTACCATGGTTATAGTTAACCTTTGACCTATATTTGAGAACATGACCTTTAAGATAGGAAAATATGCTTGGACATGACACGCCGTCTTCACACAGTGGTTAGTTGAGGGAATTTATTTTAAAATTGCCCCATAAAAGTTTTGTTCTGAGAAAACTGTGTATTGGCAATAGGTAATATTTGTCCTCTAAGTTTGACCTGTACCTTTGGGCTAGGGTATAGCCGTCTGCACACTGTATAGTGTCAATTGAAAGCCAGGCGAAGACATCAACGTTAGCGCAAGGAGGTCGGACCGTCTCAAGAACCCTTCGAGCGATTGCTATGATCGGTTGACTTGTATTCAAATATCGAGTTATTGGTAAAGGGTTGGACACGAGTTCACGAGACGTCCTATCCATTTTATCTACCGAGATGTTGTCTTCAATTTCAGAACCGTTGTGGAACTGAATGATCAATGGGAGCGACTTGACAAAGTGTTATTATCGGATACATGGATATTGTCTTGTCTGACCTGCTCAACACCGATTTTACGATATTTATTCCTGGAACCGATTATATCTGCATATTAAATGTCAGTCTATTAATTCATTCGGTACCCCTCGCAAATTATCAATAATCTACTCGGGGGAAATAAGGGTTGAAAGAAGTCCGCCCACGCGATACCATTCTAAGAATGTAATAACAACAAAAACAAAAACAACGATGACGTCGTCAGATTGTGATCTTTGTGTAAATAGCCACCGAGATGTTTATTTAAGTTTGTACTTGCTCTGGCTTCAGAGCACAAAAAATCCCCATTTTCAGCTTTGCAAAAGGTAAAAAACTCGCAAAGTCGGCCATGTTTGTTTTTTACTATGTAATTTTGATTCGCGTAGGGCCCGCGTAGGTAGACCGCAATACCGCTTCGGAAATGTGTATTCATACTATTGCCTTCGAGGTACTTATCCGATGTTTGGCGGAAAGGGCCGAGAATGTGCGATTGTCTATTAATTGTGGTCAGACAATCCCCCTCCAAGATATTCGTTTTGTTTGGTAATGAGTCAACCGAGTTTACGCCGATTACGGGCACATTTTCAAATAAGAACAGTTTAAATGGATTTATGGTCATTACATACGCTCTGTGAAAACGGCGCTTAATACATGTGCGTTAATTATTTCCCAGTTCAGCCTGTACTACTACCAAAATACTATGTCGTTTACGGATTATTGTCTAGAATAATGAATTATTGAAGAGTATACCTAACAGTTTATAATTTCCCAATACATGCAAGGCACAGTAGTTCATGTCTGCCATTGTACATGTGCTGAAACAAGAATATTGTTAATCAATTGTCACTCAAGTCTACCATTATTTAATGGTTATCCATGTGCTAGGTAAAGAAATCACCATAATGTCTTGTAGAAGCATAATGACGAACTGTCCAATAATTGTCTAGTTGTAAAAAAACAAGTGTATAAATCAGTGACATGTAATAATAAATTTGCCTGTCCGTGTGTTTTATTAAATTCAAACGAGTGATTTCACGTTTATTATTTAAATGTTGACTTATATGCCAGTACATATCAGTCAACATAACAATGAAATCCAGTAACTTTTGTAATGAACAAAATCGCACTCAAAACATTTCGGTTGGGAAAATTACTCTAAGCCGATCCGCAAATCGGCCTGTTTAGAATAATAAAAAAAAACGTTTTCCAACAGCGAATTGTCTTGTCAATATTAGCAATTAAAATCATTTTCAAGTTGTTAAATGTTATCCACCGTGCGAAGATTTTAATGGCTTCGAGAAGAGCTCAATTTACAATTTCCTAGTTAGTCTAACTGTTGTTTTCCATTAACTACAAATACAAGTTTTTTAAGTCCGATAAAGACGGAAATGCACACTGGCTTGTATTATATAATTTAGCCTCGATCTGTGAAAAGGGGGTTTAATGCATGTGCGTAAAGTGTCGTCCCAGATTATCCTATGCGGACTGCAAAGGCGAATCAGGGACGACACTTAACGCACATGCATCAAACACCCTTTTCATAGAGCGAGGCTCCAGTAATAATTGCGGAACTGTAATCCTTTCAGATGAGGAAGATGTTACAGAAGACTCCAGGGGATTCGTTTTTGAAAGTTCAGTCTTCGATTTTTTTATTTATTTTTTCCTCCTATTTAACGTCGAAACAGACGTACTTGCCTCATTATATGTCCACCTACACACTTTCGCCTGTATAAACAGATAGACACACTTTCATCTGTATATATAGACGTACACACTTTCCTCTCTATATACAGACAGCCACACTTTCTTGATTCTATACCGACAGACACACCTTCCTTTGTATAAACCGAAAGACATACTTTCCTGCTTATATACCGACCGATACACTTTCATCAGTATATATTGATAAACACATTTTCCTCTGTACGTAGCGACATATAATTTACCTCTTAACAAAGCGTCAGACACTCTTTCCTCTGCACATACAGACTGACACACTTTCCTTTGTATACAATTTCTGAAAAACATTCCACTGTATATATAACCATACAAACCTTCCTCTTTGTAAACCGACATTCACGCTTTCCTATGTACAGACCGACATATATACGTTCCTCTGTGCAGACCGACATACACACTTTCCTATCTACAGACCGAATTACACACTTTTCTCTGTACAGACCGACATACACACTTTCCTATGTACAGACCGACATTCACACTTTCCTATATACATACCCACATACACACTTTCCTATAATAATAATAATAATAATAATAATAATAATAATAATAATAATAATAATAATAATAATAATAATAATAAAAGCTGTATTTACAGAAGGTTACACATAAAGACAATCACACACTAAACATATTATGCAGATGAATCAATACTTTTTAACAATGTGGCCTTCTTAAAATAACATACACGTATAGGTCTATAACAAGTAAAACATTGAAACGATATTTTTTTAACACCATACATAACACACATTTTGCCTTTAAGACAGACACGCTTGAAATATCATTGATTAAAAAATAACATGACAAATCATTGATTAAAAAATAAATGTGTTTTATATTGACTTTTAAAAGCAGAGATAGAGCATGCCATTTTTATTCCAATTGGTATACTGTTCCAAATATCCATGGTATGAAAAAACTCGTTTCTTATAATCTGTTTTCTTTTTGGTATTAACAATATCGTTATGGGTGGCAGATCTTAAGTTATATTTGTGATTTCGAGAAAAAGTTATAATATCATTTAAATATTCTGGAGTCTGATTGTTGGCACTTTTATATCAGGATTGCCGTGTGATATTTACAAAACGAGAGCCAATTAAGCTGTAAAACAATTCTTCAGATGGTGTTCACACTTTCTTCTGTACATACCGACATTCACACTTTCCTCTTTACATACCGACGTACTCACGTGTTCTTAATAAACAAAAAACATATTGACCACTTTTCGTACAGAAAGCCACACTTCCCTTATTTTAAACATACTTTCCATCTTCGATCAATGATATCATTGAACTCTTACACCAAATAACCTTATTAAATTAGTTATGTGATACTTAAATAAATTCATTTTAAAATATGTAGGATTCGATGGACCAATGCTTAGATTGTATGATGAAAAATAAAAACAATAGGGAACATACACAAGTTTTATATATTAAATATTACTCAAATAAACCACATCACATTGTACGCGTTAAAATGACACATATTATATACATGTACATGCTCCAGCCTTTATCGCATAATATAAATGCCATGGATGGCATTGCACTGGTCTATCCTCATATGTGCAACAACACACGATAAAAAAAAACGTTATCTTTTCATTTCAACAGAACACTTACGGTGGATACTATAAATGTCAACTTTATACAAAATATCACTGTTGCTTTTTTCATGCCCGAATTGCACCTGCAACAAAGTGCTTAAAAAGCATGAAAGAAACGCGACGCTGGAAACACTAGAAACCATTACCACGAGCCGCACCGCATACTGTTAATCGCAACTCGTAAAATGAGGTAAGGCCATACATATTTTATTCAATGTGTAGCGTCCCTACGAAAACTTGCCAAGCAGGCAGACGAAAACTAACAACGATAAGATTACATAATTATTTCACAATTTATTCATGACGGTCACTGCTATGTGTCACACAATCTAAAGACAATGTTTGCATGCAACACATTTGCTATTAAAACCGAAAACCAACCAATTTCAGGACGATAAACATAAGATCAAATAAGTATGACATAAGTGAAAGTCGCCTATGAGAAAGCAGTAAAACACAAAAGACATTTTACTGTCAAAGAGGCACTAGGCCCATATTCTCAAACATGTAGAAATGAAAGGCACTTTTATCTTCCCCATAAAACTGCTACATAAAAGGCACTCAGTGGATTAAAAGCTTGTATTCAATGAGCATATTCTACTGCAATATGTCAACGATCCTGTCATCGAACAAAGCGCAGACGGCTTACAGGGCTTTATCGTCCTGAGTTGAATAACCCTCCACGCGTTGGACATAAGCCACCACGACGAAGTTTTACTTTGCCATTCAATCTGTTCACGCTGAAGATTCATATTTACAATGCCCTGTTTATGGTACTTTTCTTCTCTAGAGCTTTTTTGTTTCGCGGATTTATGGACATTAGTCGCATGATTGATATTGTTTCTCACAAAACGTGATGTCATACGCCATTGAACGTTGACGCAGGGGTGTTGTTTTTTTTATTAATCCAAATGGTCTTTGTATTCCAAAAGAATTGAATTATGTATATAATCTTTCAACTTTTTACCGATGACATTTATACATGTACTGTAGCATGAACAGTAAACCAACCCACTTCATATCTTTGGAAGCAACAAGTCAGCAAATCGAAATCTGAAAACAGATTTTTATTGAAAAAATCCAAATGAATTTAATGATTTTTTATTTCTTTTTAATATTTTTTTATATGTCTTACGTATGTGTTATGAATGACAATGCGTATATCGTGTCATTTTTCGCATACAGTTTCAAAATATGCAATGTAGTCAAAGATTTTTTTTGAACTAATTACAATCCTTGTTCGCGATTTATTTGTAATGGACTATATTATTTTATAGTGTCTACGTCAACGATTTAGGGTATTCTGGAATACATCTCTAAATAAATTCGCTATATCGGGTTGTTTTTATTAACTGTACTTATGTTAGCTCTTGTTATACATTCATATTCTTAACATATTGACAAAACATAATTGCAAACTATTAAATGGACCTGATCCGAAATTGTTGAATAAACATTTCCAGTTGTTGTTTTTTTTGACTCAGGTGAAAAAAGGAGAAAATAAACAGTGTTTGTAACCCCAAAAATAAACTTTAAGATATGTATGTATGTATGTATTTATTTTGACCTTGCAGTCAAGGATAACCCATGAAAGCGCAAGCACTTATTTCCAATGGGGTCCTTTGGTTTTGCTGAAGAGACAGCGGGTATAAGAGACAGTTTTTGAGATACAAGGAATCCGGGTGCGATACCCTAGCTCTTTGCGAATAGATCCCTTGGTTCTTTTACGTGCTCAGTGTATAGCACCGATACACGCGAGAATTACCTGCGTTTCTTACCATTACATCTCTAGTTGGGTGGGAAACACTTGAAGCATTTCTGAAATTTCCAGTGACCCGGCAAGCGATTGAACCCACGACCGCTGGAATGGTAGCAAGTGTTTTACCACTCGACAACCGACCACCCATGTGTGCAATGTCTCTGTTGTTTTTGTAACCATTGGTGGTGGTTAGCTTACATAAAGTATAAAATACAGTCTCATTGGTAAACGCCGGCATTCCTGAATGGTTAATATACCTTTTAATTTAGAAGACCCGGGCTAGAATCCAGGGCAAGATATAAATATTAAACGATGTCTTTAACTTCTACTATTAAAGGTATTAAACTATATAATAATGTTTAACGCATTTCATATTCACAAACAATATCATCAGACATTAAATCAAATAGACCTACCTTGCGTTCGGGGAAATTTCCGGCATCAGAATTGTACACAAACAGGTTTATTAAGCTAATACGCCAATAGATTTATCGCTCCGTTTTGTCGCTCTGATTTCCTATTTTGTAAGTGTCGTCAAATCGGATAAAAAAACCGCAGTCTACAAGAGACTATAATCTGTAAGATAATTCCACAGACGACAATCGAATTTCTGACCCGACGCGACCCTCGATTCGTCTGTTATTACAGTTAGATTGAATATTACTTATCAAACACTCTCTCGCAGACGACAATAGAAAGTTTGCTTTTCACGTCTGTTACGTACCCCAACCTGTAGGCGCAGTGAACAAATAAGTCATGTTTACTTTTATCTCGACATGTAAATGTATGTTCGCTTATCGATAATTCTCTTGCACGCCTTGTTAAGATCCAGTAGATAAACTGTAATCGGACACCAATTCAGAATGGTTTTTAATCTATAAGCAAACAATTTCAGATCCGATAGCAGTGAGGGTGGAATCTAATTAGAAATATGGTATTAAAGAAGCCATACAGTTCCAACAAACGCTTATTCATTGAGTAAGATGTGCGTATTGATGCACCTTAATACATTTACGCAGACATCGGAAAAATAAACCCCACTAAATAAAGTTTGCAAAATCTGTAGAGGGAATGAAATTAACAAAATAAGAGGAATTCGTTTGCAAACGGCTGCCAAAAGATTAAAGATTTATCGATGTAAAGCACTTTTTTCACAGGGGCTAGAACGGTGTGTTGCTGGTGTTTGTGGAATGTTATCGACTGCAAAAAATAATTTTCCATATTAAAAGAAATAATTGAACAACAAGTTGTTGACTGACCGATGTTTAATATGCACACGTTAGTTATTTTCAGATAACATGATTGGGCGACACAAATAATCTGAACCGCAAGCTGGCTTCATAAAACACGAGAAAAACAGATAATCAGACAATCACTAAACGTACGCGGAATTATTTATCAACGTTTAAATCAAAATACCAAATTACAGTATGTCATGGACATATTGTTGACTTCTGAAAATGATTACTATTTGATTTTCTTAATAATTATGGGATACATATCAGACGCGAATACAGAATTTTGGGTGTGTGGGGTCAGAATATTAAACCATTACGAACTGTGCCAAAAAAACACACTAAAACTGCACAACACATGTATTAGTAACGTGCAGTTGGCAAACGCATATTACTGCTGACGTATGTTTGATAAACCTTTACCATTATGTTGTGTGAGTCTCAAAATAAACTTCATATTGTTGCCTTTTTTATCAGAAGCAATTTTTTGTTTTCGCTTTTGGTCAGAAAACATGATTCTGTAATTTTTTTATATTATGTAAATTGCTCAGAGAAAGGGAAACCAATAACAAAAATAATATTCATATATATACAGAAATATATGCTTTCTACTAAATTACTGTAAATTGACTTCACATAACATTCACTTAAATAATTAAGCGTGACAGAAAAAGTCTAACTTTTTTGTGGGGCGTACGCCGTTTAAGTTTACTAATCCCAGCTCAGAAAAATCGACCGCAGTTGCACTTGTCAACTCTTTACATAATAGCAATCGTACCTATCAATGGCTTCTTTAGAATTGTATTAATTATATTTAACCCAAACTTCAAAAAGTTCATTCATCATTAAGTGCAGATCTCAAAACGCAATTTAGTGGTGTACTGATTTATTAATAATTCAGTGGCCTTCCCTCGTGAACCGAACCTCAAAAATGTGCGGACAAATAGTGATTATTTAAAAACTCCAATCTATATAGTTTTGTCATATAAGGATAGCAATTACCAAAACAAACGGCAATGTAAGGTCACTGGTTATTACGTTTATTCGTATTTAAAGTTTGGTATCTGTTGGTAATGTATGCCTGTTGAAATATTTATTTTCTTGTTGTCTTTTCGCAATACAGTTGTGAGCCACACTTTATTCTAACTATAAAGCGCACCTTTACAATGCATATGTTGATATTTGAATTGCAAATATAGCAATGGTATTATAATTATGCTTACCGCTTTAATGATCGATTAAATCTATATAAAAATTTAGTGTTAATAACACAAGTAAATTGAACACAGTACTAGTATTATAAAACTCAATACATTAAGTCATTCATTTAATGTGTTTTGCCTTTTCAGATTTTTTCATTGTCGAAAGCATCGTTTTTTCATATTTTCATCCAATAGATGAAGAACTTTTATTTCAACAAATACATATACATATATACACAATTGAAATAGAACTTTATGATCCTTGTTCAACAAACATGATGTTATATCTACATAAATTTACAATTTGGCGAAATGTATGTAAATGTCTAAAAATGAAAAGAAGCTTTTAATGTTTACAACATGCACATAACATAATGAATATTTTAGTAGATTTCCTTTGTATAGTGTTTATAACGTTCGTTGTATTATCATAATGAATAAACAATAATTACGTTTGAGCTTCGTTTAGCCGGTTCGATGATGATTGTATTGTTTTTCAATTTCCTGGCAGAATGTTCTCTGTGTGTGATTCTGAACTGAATTGTGTTAACGAATTTGTACTACGTGATACAGTAAAATCAAGTTCCGACTGTAACAACAGTTACATTATGGTGTCAGTTCAACATTTGATTACTTTTCTGAGTAAACTTGAAGAACAAGTAAATATATGAAACCTTCATACATGTATACGCTCTGAACATCATTCCTGTATAAAGCCAATCCTTGCAAAATGATGATGCATTTGCAGTAATCATATACATTAAACGATTGTTACTTCTTAGTCGTGTAGATTAAAGCGACCGATTTGACGTTTTTCTAATGACTAATTTTTAACAGAATTTTATAGTTATTGCAATATCTCTAGTTATTCAGTACACATTTATAACGTTTATTGTCCTTACATTTTCTCTTCTCTCAAATTTCAAATTTTAAACATACCACCACAATATCGGAAATAAGAAAATTTACGATGACACGGTGAGTAAACAAGATACAAGTAAATATGAAACTAAAGAAACAAAATCGTGGGATCGCAAAAAAGCTTGACATACACAATATAAATAAAATGGAACGTCAATATATTAAGAAAGATCGCGAAACTTGAGAATCATATTACAACGTAACAAGACATAGCAATAAGCATTGGTGGGCGGAATGTTTTTAATGCAGTAAATGTTCATTTGGAAAATACACAATCTACGTAAGAATTGGAAATGAAATATCAATTTACATTTTTTAAATGTAAATATTTTACTGAAACAAAACACTTGACTAAACAAAAAACCTGTATACGCACATTAATTGTTTAATATACTGAAATACATGTCGTTTAAACATTTACCACAACGCTATACATATAATCGTTTCTGTATTTAAATATGAAATATATGACTTATAAATCACCTTACTATTACATGTATTTATATTGTAATAGACGCCGATAGCCCTTGACGATTGAGAACAAATACAATAAAACCTTGGTCTAGTACATCCAGACATAAATAATTGAAATGCTCATTGTTAAAATGTTTGCATTTTGCTTAAAGTGGTTGAGTGGTACAACGCATGTGCAAGCTAGTAATGTCCCTTATCAAAGGGTACTAACCCACGATCACAATAGATATTAATTAGATGCTTTCCGGAATATCATCAGTTTACGACATTTTTTCCATCCATACAATTTAATTTCATATCGAAAGGGTATAAGTTTCTACTGGATGGGTTGGAAGATTATTACAAAGAAAATATGTGTTTAGAGTCGAAAACAGAGCCTTGGTGAGTTTCCTGTCGAACTTATATTCAACCTTTACCAGTTATTCTAGTTATCCCATCATTATTCATTTGCCGGTCTTGACTCGTTTCTGCCAATGAGAAGGAAATAAGAGTTATGTTTTCGTATCCCATCGGGCAAAATAAACCTCGATAAAATAAACCTGCATTAGATTGTTTCCCGAATGCTGGGGAAAAGCTTCGAATACGTATGTTATTGTATTCATTTTCTCGAAGACAAATTATATTAATTGAGTTGTTTATTTCTGCCGTTTTCTTTATTTAAAAAAATTGGAAATGGCAGTTTTTAATGACACCTATTTAAATCGACCACACAGACATTTTATGTACTTAACTGTAAATTATAACACTTGCAAATGGGCAATATGATATTTGTATAACAATTCATGCCGATGACACTTGACGAGTTAACACAAATACCGCTAACCCTTTAAATTCAAATAAGTTGTTTAAACAATTGCACAGTATTTTAAGAGGTTAAAGCGGGTACAAAACACTTGTAAGGTAGAACGTTGTCACTGACCAAAGGACAAAGGGCAAAATCTATTGATTTTCGAAAATTGATAAAAGCATGTAAATGCAGGTAAGTACAATAAAATATTGAGGAACAGGACCAGTCGCCGTCTGGTTTGTACATTACACATGATGGGTTTGAAAACAGTAACAACATCGTCTTGCATAAATGATACATTCAGCTGAACACATAGACAAAGTCCAACATTAAAATTTTACATTCATTGGGATTTCGTATAGTATATTGGCGAGAAATAAAGGTTAAATTCATATTATAAGTAGCGTCCAGAATTCCCAATATGTTTTCTCTCTTTTTTTTTACAGCATTAAATTTCCTTTTATTCTAACCAAGCTGGTTTAAGAATATCCTCCCACACCGATTCTTCACGAGATACATTTTAATTTATTGAATCATTCATACAAAGTTGAGTATAATAATTATGAAATCTGATTCTTATTTCGTCGGCCTCACATATATTATTGATTGCCTATTATTTATTGGAAAGAAACACGAAACATGTTCTTTAATGACGTTTTGCAAACAGTAACCGAATTCTTGTGTGTGTTTACGTTTAGCGTTGATGTAAATGACTGCACTGTTTTGTAACATGTACTATATTGAGGGTGTCACTCCTGTTTTCTCAAATACATGCATCGTCACTAATAGATATCTATGTACCTCATCTAACGCACATGAATATGCATAAACAACTAAATTTAATACGTATATATTTTCAATATAAGGGACTTCTTTTACCCAGCAATATACGAATGACTGGAATTAATTATAACACGCATTCGCGAACATATTAATTGCATCCCTAATATATTAACCTATGTTGCCAATTTAAAAGGGACAATTATTGTAAAAAACGATGAATTAATAATTTCACTGTATACAAATAAATTATATTAATTTAGCTTATAACACTAGAAAAAAGAAAAGAAAATTTATACATGTAGACAAATATGGATACAAACAGTTGTAACATTACGTGACCTCTTTACTTAAGCACTGAAGTGTTAACTTCCCACGTATCAGTTATACCCCAATCGAAATCAGTCAACCCACGAATCAAAGATCATTAAAATAACTAGCCAGGAGGTAAAATATCGAGTGCCATATAATTGTAATAGAAGCTAACAATCCGATGCGGAAACAACCGCGAGTAAAGAATGCAATACGTCAACAGATGCTCGTAATACATCTACAAAAGTTGCTTTAATGTGCGCTCATAACGCTGTGTTGAGAGGGAAACCTGCCTGTACAAATCTGCGCAAAGATTTTATTCATCTTTTAACTTCCTAAAATAATACTCTCTGATTAGTGATTATGACGATATTAAATCATATCTATGTTTTTCTCAACAGACAAAAACAATTGCAATTTTGGTGATAACACAATCTGGTTTTCAATTTGTCGAATTAAATAACAGGTGTTGAATCCAACAAGCTAGCAAAAATCATAAAAAATACACAAACAAATAAACGTAACATTTTATTGGCACTATTGACAGATCTGCCACCAAAGCACGCAACGAAGAAGTGAGACTGACATTTATATCGCCGGATTTTCTCATGACGATAAATAAATGGATATTCGTTATTCCCCGATGTCGTGTAAACATCTTGCCTATTATCCCATCAACAACAATACATTCGCTGTCACGCAAAAAGAAAGTAGGTTGCGCGGCAATATGATATACACCTCATAACAGCATCTGTTATATTAACGTTCAATAGAAATATTCCGTTTACTAAGTTTTTTTTAATCAAAATATAATGATGAACTATATATGTGCACGCACACGGATGCCCCGACGACACGTTTTAACGAAGACATGTCTTCATAATATATCAAGTAAAAACTATTATCCTCTTAAAAAGCCATACACTGTTTATATCACCATGGTAATATTTAACCTTTGACCTATATTTGAGAATATGACCTTTAAGCTGATAAAAGGCTTGGTAGCGGATCCTTGGTCTAGTGGTAACACACTGGCTTCACAATCCAGAGATCGCTGGTTCGATCCCCCGCTGCACCTAACCTTCTAACTCGTCTTTCGCATGAGACGTTAAACCGAGGTGCAGTGTACTAGGTGCTATACACCGGGCACTAAAAAACCCAGGGTCACCTCTGGAACGGGGTGTCTCCTGTATCTTGCACTATCCCCCGTAACCAACTAACACGTCTTCTGGGGGCGATGGCCATATGGGAGACAATCCCGGTGCACTCGATAAAAATGAAGACACACACACGGGTTCCATGGAAAGTATTTGCATACAGCGAATCAAAGTCGCTGGAGGGCATTGCTGTCATGTCTTTCGAACGATTGCATGCGCACGCTAAATTCTAG
>VMBQ01000607.1:196491-211701 GCA_007657795.1 Dreissena rostriformis
ATGCGTGTTATCAAATCACTCGTGCTTCGCACTCGTGATTTAATTCCTACGCATCTATACTCCTTACTGTGGGTTATTCGACTGTAAACCACGAATGACGAAAAAAGAAAAGTTCTAAATTACCGTATTTTTTTTACAATTATTAGTTTATATTGATTAAAATATCACGACTGGTATATTACATTACTTGAAAAAGTTCATATTTTCAGTATATTCGGTAATAAAATTTCGCGATGTGAAATCGCGAAAATAGGTGACATAACGATATACACACTATAAATAACGCAAGTAGATTGATCATTTTATATCTAAAATATATACAATTCACTACGCATGCACAATTTGCATTCCTGGGTTTACCACGTGACGATGATGATCAATCTACTTGCGTTATTTATAGTTAACTGGTAGTTACCTGCTAGACATACCCAGTAAAAATAAATAATACAAATAAATAAAGTTAAACTAAAAAAAAACTTTTTTCAAGTAATGTAATATACCAGTCGTGATATTTTAATCAATATAAACTAATAATTGTAAAACAAAATACGGTATTTTAGAACTTTTCTTTGTTCGTCATTCGTGGTTTACAGTCCCTTTAACTACCGTGCGTAGATTTTAATGGCTTCGAGAAGAGCTCAATTTGCAATGTTCATCCATTAACACACTTTCGCCTGTATAAACAGACAGACACACTTTCCTTTGCATATATAGACGGACACACTTTCCCCATTATATACGGACAGACACCATTTTTGATTGTATACCGACAGACAAACCTTCCTTTGTATATACAGAAAGACAGACTTTCCTGCGTATGTACCGACCGACACACTTTCCTCTGTATAAATAAACACATTTTCCCTGTACATAGCGACATATAATTTTCTTTTTATAGCATCAGAATACTTGCCTCTTGTTTTTAAAATACCGAAAATATATGAAGCACTATTCATACAAAAAGCCACAATTCCCGTATTCCAAACATAATTTACATCTTCGATCAACCATATAATTAAACTGTAACACCACATAACCTCATTAAATTAATTGTGTGATATTTTAATACATTCATTTACTTTTCATACAAAAAGCCACAATTCCCGTATTCCAAACATAATTTACATCTTCGATCAACCATATAATTAAACTGTAACACCACATAACCTCATTAAATTAATTGTGTGATATTTTAATACATTCATTTACTTTTCATACAAAAAGCCACAATTCCCGTATTCCAAACATAATTTACATCTTCGATCAACCATATAATTAAACTGTAACACCACATAACCTCATTAAATTAATTGTGTGATATTTTAATACATTCATTTACTTTTCATACAAAAAGCCACAATTCCCTTATTCCAAACATAATTTACATCTTCGATCAACCATATAATTAAACTGTAACACCACATAACCTCATTAAATTAATTGTGTGATATTTTAATACATTCATTTACTTTTCATACAAAAAGCCACAATTCCCTTATTCCAAACATAATTTACATCTTCGATCAACCATATAATTAAACTGTAACACCACATAACCTCATTAAATTAATTGTGTGATATTTTAATACATTCATTTACGAATCCACCATATTTTAAATTTGAAAATCTGGTGGATTCGTTGGACCAATGCTGAGACTGTATGAAGAAAAATAAATACAATACGGAACTTACACTAGTTTAATATAATAAATATGACTCAAGTTATCCACATAACATTGTACGTGTTAAAATGATACATAGTATATAAATGAACATAAGCTACTCCAGCCTTTATCACATACTATAAATGCCATGCATCGCACTGGTCTATCCTCATATGTGCAACAACACACGATCAAACAAAACTGTATCTTTTCATCTGAACATTAGATTTAAGGTGGATAATAAAAATGTCAACGTTAAACAAAATATCACTGTTGATTTTTTCATGCTCGAATTGCACCTGCATCAAAGTGCTTAAAAGCATGAAAGAAACGCGACGCTGGAAACACTAGAAACCATTACCACGAGCCGCACCGCATACTGTGGAATCGCAATTCGTAAAATGTTGTAAGACCATACACATTTAATTCTGTGTGTAGCGTCCCCATGAGTTTTGAAAACTTGCCAAGCAGGCAGGCGAAAATTAACAACGATAAGATTTCATTATTCTTTCACAATCCATTCATGACAGTCACTGCCATGTGTCACATGACAGTAAAGAAAATGTTTGCCTGCAACACTTTTATATTGCAACCGAAAACAAACGCATCTGAAGACTCTAAACATACGATAAAATCGGTATGGCCAAAGTGATAGTCGGCTCTATGAAAGCAGTAAAACACAAAAGACATTTAACTGTCATAGAGGCACTAGGCCCATTTTCTCAAACATGTAGACATGAAAGGCACTTTTATCTTCCCCATAAAACTGCAACATAAAAGGCGCTCAGTGGATTAAAAGCTTGTATTCAATGAGCATATTCTACTGCAATATGTCAACGATCCTGCCACCAAACAAAGCGCAGACGGCTTACAGGGCTTTATCGTCCTGAGTTGATAAATTATCCACGCATTGAACATAAGCCACCACGACGAATTTGTACTTTTTTTTCCCATTCAATGTGTTCACTCTGTAGATTCATATTTACAATGCCCTCCCTATTGTTTATGGTACTTTTCTGTTCTAGTGCGTTTTTTTTTGTTTGGCGGATTTTATGGACATTAGTCCCATGATTAATGTTGGATCTTACAAAAAGTGACGTCATAAACCTTTGACCGTTGACATAGTGGTGTTGTTTTTTCAATAATTGAAATGGTCTTTGTATTCGACACAAATTTAATTATGTGAATGATCTTTTATCTTTTTACTGATGACATATATACCTGTACTGTCGACGGAACCCAAGGGTATATGATTTCAAGAATCTGTATAACAGGAAACTCGCACACTTCTTATCTTTGGAAGCAACTAGTCAGTTAATCGAATTATGCAAACAGTTTTTTATTCAAATCAGGCACAATGAATTCAATGACGTTTGCTTTCGTTTAAGTAATTTATAATATGTCTTACGTATGTGATATTTATGACTATGCGTATATCATGTACTTTTTTACATACAATTTTGAAATATCCAATGTAGACAAAGATTTCTGCTGAACTTAGGACAACCCTTCTTCACGATTATCTTGTAGTTAACTATACTAGTTTATAGCGGTTACGTCAACGAGTTTGGGTGTTCTGGTATACGATCACTTAATAAATTATCCATATCGGTTTGTTTTTGTTAAATGTACGCGTATGCGTGCTTATTTTAGATTCTTATTCTTATCATATTAACAAAACGTTATTGCAAACTATTCAATGGTCCTGTTCACAAATTGATTAAACAACACTTCCCCGAATTTTTGTCTCATATAAATAAAAGGAGAAAATTAACAGCGTTTGTAACCCAATAAGATAACATAATTTGCAATATTTCTGTTGTCATTAATATTGCTGGTGGTTAGCTTACATAAATTATTAAAGACAGTCTTATTGGTACAAGCTAAGATTGCTAAGTGGTTCAGATGTTAGACTTTTAATGTGGAAGACCCGTATAAGATACAACTATTCAACAATGTCTTTCATTGCTTCTATGCAATGTTATAAATTGTTTAAAAATATACGCGTTGCACATTCGCAAATATTATCATCAAAACTTGAATAAAACAAACCTACCTTGGACTCGGGGAAATTTTCGGCATCAGAATTTTAAACAAACAGGTTTATTTAACTGATACACCATTACATGTATCTCTCTGTTTTGCCGCTCTGATTTCCTATTTTGTAAGTGTCGTCAAATCGGATAAACAACCCGCAGTTTACAAGAGACTATAATCTGTAAGATAATTCCACAGACGACAATTGAATGTCTGACCCGACGCGACCCTCGACTCGTCTGTTATTACAGTAAGATTGAAAATTACTTATCGAACACTCTCTCGCAGACGACAATAGAAAGTTTGCTTTTCACGTCTGCTATGTACCCCACCTTTAGGCGCAGCGAACAAATAAGTCATGTTTACTTTTATCTCGACATTTAAATGTATGTTCCATTATCGATAATTCTCTTGTTAAGATCCAGGAGATAAACGGTAATCGGACACCAATTCAGAATGGTTTTTTAATCTATAAGCAATCCATTTCCGATCCGATAGCTGTGCGGGTGGAATCTAATTAGAAATATGGTATTAAAGAAGCCATCAAGTTCCAAACAAATTTTAGTTCATTTCGTTAATTCATTCTTTCAACGTAATACATTTGCACACAAATAAACGCAACTAAATAAAGTTTACAAAATCCGTGGAGGGAACCACACGCACACAATATTACGAAATCCATTGCACATGGCTGCTAAATGTCAAAGAGTGTTCGATGACATCAACATTCAATCAACAGATGCTAGGACGGCGTTGTGGGGCTATTATAGATTGACATTTTGAACACTATAATAGTAGCAAGGGTTTTAACTCTATAGCAAGGGTTTTAATTCGAACATTGTGGCATTCTATCGACTGCACATTGTTTTTCGTTTTTCCGTATATTTTAAATATTTGAACAAGTTTTTGACTGACCGATGTTATATATGCACAGGTAAGTTGTTTCAGAATAAATGAACGGGTCGAAAATCATATTCTGGTCCGCAAGCTGGCTTCAGAAAACATGAAAACAACGGATAATAAGAAATGTATTGCACGTTCGCATAATTATTTATCAATTTAAATAAAAATACCAAACTACAGTATGTGATGGACTTGACGGAAATGTTCGACTCATGATTCGGACTACCTGTTTGATATCTTGTTAAATTTGGGGAACAAAACAGGCGCTTATACAAAATGTCGGGTCATTTAACGATAACGAACCGTGCCAAAACACCTTAGACTGCACAACAACTGCATGAGAAACGTGCAATTCGCACATAGACTTATATTACTGCAGACGTTTGTTTGATAACACTTTTATATTCGTGTGTGTGAGTCTCAAAAGAAACTTCCGATTGCTACCTTGTTCTGCCACGTATTATATATTGTAAATGGCTCAAAGAAACGGACAAAATAGCAAAAGAAATATACTACAGAAACATATGCTTACTAATTATTTAATGTAAAGTTGACTTCACATCAAATTTACTAAAATAATTAAACGTGATTGAAAAAAAAGTCGAACCATGACAATTGTTACGAGGGGTGTACGCCCTTTTCGCATCCTCCCCTACTTTTATTCCGCTTATGAAATTACTAATACATATTATTATTATACTGATAAAACATACCATTGCAAGTACTGGTTCCAATTAGAGTATTGCTTATAATGTTGAGTTCAAGCTGCGGTAACACGTACTAGTCCAGTTTGACAAGTCATTACACATGTTTTAAACATCTCCAAATATCCAATTTTAGCAATTAACAATTAATAATGGTGTACTAATCCCATCTAAAAAAAAATCGACCGCAGTCGCACTTGCCAACTTTTTTCATAAAAGCAATCGTACCAATCAATGACCGCTTTATAATTTTATTAATTCTATTTTACTCCACCTTCAGAAAGTTACCAATATTAAGTTCATTCATTATAAAGTGCAAATCAGGAAAGTGCACTTTGGCCGTGTTTGATTTATATATAATTCAGTGGCATTCCTTCGTTAATCGAACCTCAAAAACGCGCTCAGCTCAAATTAAGCATATGTGTGATTAATGAATATTTCCCAAATCCCCGATCTATATAGTTTTGTCATATAAGGAAATATAATACCAAACCAAACGGCAATGTTAGGTCACTGGTTATTACTTGTATTCTTATTTAAAATGTGGTATCGGTTGGCAATGTATACATGTTGAAATACCTATTTTCTTGATGTCTTTTCGCCATACAGTTCTGAACCACAATTAATTTTAAATATTAAACGCACCCTTACGAATCATATGTTGATATTTGCATTCGAAATATGGCAATTGTATTATAATTATTCTTACCGCTTTAAAAATTGATTAAATCTATTTTTAAAAAAAATGTTGGTGCTGATAACATTAGAAATTGAACACTGACTTATTTTTATAAACTCAATTCATTAATGCATTTATTTTATGTTATTTGCCTTGTCAGAATTCATCATTGTCGAAAGCATTGTGTATTCTATATTTGCATTCATATATGTATATACACGTTTAAAAATGATTGGAACTTGTTTATTTTGACTAAACAAACATTACACAATAACAATTTTTGTCAATTTCCATTGTATAGTTTTACTAATGTGTGTTGCATTATCCCGATGAATACACACTATTTACTGTTGAGCTTCATTCAGCCGGTTCGGTGCTGATAGTTTTTTTTCCATTTCCTGTCAATATGTGCTGTATGTAGAACGAATTGTGTTAAAGAGTTTGTACTACATGATACAGTTTACTAATTTTCTATCCGAAATTACCAACATTATGGTGCCAGTTCAAAATTTGATTACTTTTCTGAGTAAACTAGAAGTACGATTAAATATGTGAAAACTGCATACATGTATACGCTCTAAACATCATTCCGTTAAAAACCCGATCCTTACAAAATGGCGATGCATGCACAGTCGTCTTGTGCAACAATCATTTACATTTAACGATTAGATTTAAGATATCGATTTTAAGTGTTTCTTATGACTAATGTTTGGCAAAGTACACATTGATCATGTTTATTGACCTTAAATTTTCTCTTCTCTCAGATTTCTAAATTTAAACATGCCATCACAATATCGTGAATAAGAGAATTGACTATGACACACTGCCTGTCTTAACAAGGTACACGTAAACACAAAACTAAAGAAACAAAATCCTGGGATTGCAAAATACATACACAATATAAATAAAATGGAATGTAAAGATATTAAAAAGATCGTGAAACTTGAGAGTCAATTTACAACGTAACAAGACACAACACTAATAATTGGTGGGTGGGCATGTTTTCTTAATGCAGAAAATTGTCATTTGGAACATTCTTAAACTCCGTAAGAATTCGAAATTAACATTTTTTAAATGTAAATATTATATCGAAACAAAACAATTGGTTAAACAAAACACCTCTATACGTGCATTAGTATTTTAGTATGATGAAATACATGTTGTTAAAATATTTTCCACAAAGCTATATATATATATTCAATTACCTTACTATAACATGTATTTGAATTGTAATATACGCCGTCAGCACTTGAAGACTGAGAACAAATACAATACAAAACTTGGTCCAGTACACCAAGACGTAAATAATTTAAATGTCTATTGTTCAAATATTTGCATTATGCTTAAAGTGATTGAAGGGGAACAAAGCATGTGCACGCTAGTAATGTTACCTATCAAAGGTTATTAACTCACAATCACAATATGTATAAATTAGATCCTTTCGGGAGAATCAAAAGTTTACGAAACAAAAATCCATCCGTGCAATTAAATTTCAAATCGAAAAGGTATAAGTTTCTACTGGATGGGCTGGAAGATTATTACATAGAAAACATGTGTTAAGTGTCCAAAACAGAGCCTTGGTGAGTTTCCTGTCGAACTTGTGTTCAACACATAGTTATCCCATCATTATTCATTTTCCGGTCTTGAATCTTTTGTGCCAATTAGAAGGAAATAAGAGTTATGTTTTCGTATCCCATCATCAAGCAAAACAAACCCCAATTAAATAAACATGTATTAGATTTTTCCCAAATGCTGGGGAAAAGCTTCGAATAATTATGTAATTGTGTTTATTTTCTTGAAGACAAATTATATTCATCGAGTTGTTTATTTCTGCCTTTTTCTATATTTTCAAAAACTGGAAATGGCAGGTATAAATGACAAGCATTTATGAAGAACACACGGACATGTATGTACTTAACTGTAAAATATAACACTTGCAAAGGAGCAATATGCTATTTGTATTACACTGTATGCTGATGTAACTTGAAGTGAGAACACAAATACTATAAAACCTTTAAATTCAAGACATTCAAACAAGCCGTCTAAACGTTTGCACAGTATTTTAAGAGGGTGAAGCGGGTACGAAACATTTGTAAGCTAAGCATTTTCACTGACCAACGGACAAAGTGCATATACTCACGACCACGCTATTTGCGAACATTGATGAAATCATGTAAATGCAGGTTAGTACAATAACATAGTGCGTGGCAAGACCGCAGGACAGGATCTGGTTGCACATTACACATAATGGGTTTGAAAACAGTTACAACATCGTCTTGCATAATGCTTAATTCAGCTGAACACAAAGGCAAAGTTCAAAATCATAATTTCAGATTCATTGAGATTTCGTATAACGTGTTCAACCATATAATATAGGTTAAAGTTATACAAAAGTGTCAATAAATCTAAATACGTTACGTCTTTTTTTATTTATCAGAAGTACATTTCCTCTAATATTAAACGCTCCTTTGTGTAGGCCCTTCACTTTACAATAAGTAATGTACTATTTATATTGCCATACAAATGTATATCTAAACATCAGTTGAAGAGAAAGTGCAAATGTAATACAAATTCAGGTCTTGTACAACAATACATTCAATCAGGTGTTGAAATGTTTGAATTAATTTCAAGTAGTTAAAGAAGTACAAAACGTAAACATGCTAGAGGATTGTCATCGCTCAATCAACATAGGTTAAATATAAACGAGAGTATCCTCTCATAGATTGAGAATAGAAAGTGGCAGATGGTCTAAGCCCAACCCAACACCTGTTGAGCAAAGGACATGTATTATTTGTAATCGTCTTGAAGACGAATATCATTTTGTGATCGAATGCAACTTATATACAGATTTAAGAGTTAAATATATACCTTCATATTACAGAAACCGACCAAATATGCAAACATTTATAGAATTGATGTCTTCCGATAATGAATCTGTATTAAGAAAACTGAGTGCTTTTGTCCATGCCGCATTTTTAGTTAGATCTGCGAACATGTATGTGCCCTTTTGATGTATGTTTTGCCCATAAACTAGTTGAAATATGTAAATTGCTGCTGTTCCTGTTTTTGTATGTGAATGTATAATGAGTGTTTTTGTGAGTTCTTGTTTACGCCTCATTAGTTTTGTTTGTCGAGTCAATGTTTGTTACNAGTTCAATTACATAGTGCGTGGCAGGACCGCAGGACAGGATCTGGTTGCACATTACACAGAATGGGTTTGAAAACAGTTATAACATCGTCTTGCATAATGCTTAATTCAGCTGAACACATAGGCAAAGTTCAAAATCATAATTTCAGATTCATTGAGATTTCGTAAAACGTGTTAAACCATATAATAAAGGTTAAAGTTATATTGCCAATAGTGTCCATAAATCTAAATACGTTACGTCTTTTTTTATTTATCAGGTGTACATTTCCTTTAATATTAAACGCTCCTTTGTGTAGGCCGTACACTTAACAATAAGTAATGTGCTATTTATATTGCCATACAAATGTATATTCTAACATCAGTTTAAGAGAAAGTGCAAATGTAATAAAAACTCAGGTCTTGTACAACAATACATTCAATCAGGTGTTGAAATGTTTGAATTAAGTTCAAGTAGTTGAAGACGTGCAAAACGCAAACATTTTAGAGGATTGTCACCGCTCAATCAACATAGGTTAAATATAAATGAAAATAACAAACTGCAGTATGTGATGGACTTAATTGAAATGATTTACTTCTGATTCGGAGTACCATTTTGATTATCTTATAAATTATGGGGTGCAGAGTAGGCGCGGATACAGAACATTGTGTAAGTATGGGAGAGATATTTAAATCCACGTCACATGTAATAGTAAAGTGCAATTGGCACATACAAACATATAAGTAAATGCATAGTACTGTGAAGATCTGTCCGACATGCAGTTTACATTCTTTTTTGTGAGGCACAAACAAATCAGACGGTTGCCCTTTTTTCTCATTAGCAAGTTTATTTTTCGCTTTGGTGCTGAAACATCATTCTGTCATTTGTTTAATAACTATAACAAATGGTTGCTAAACGAAAAGGAAAAAACTTACAAAAGAAATATTATACAGAAAGATATACTTACTAATAAATTACTATGAATTGACTTCACATCACATTCACTAAAAAAAATAAGCGGGATTGAAAAAAGTCGAACCTATTACGTGGGGCGTACGCCTTTTAAGATTACGTATCCAATCTCAGAAGAATCGACCGCAGTTGCACATGTCAACTCTTTCATATAGCATTCGTACCTATCAATGACCGCTATAGAATTTTTAATTTTATTTTTACTCACCTTCAGAAAGTTTATTCATCATTAAGTGAAGATATCTTAACGCATTTGAGTGGTGTTCTGGTTTAGTAATAATTCAGCGGCCTTACTTCGTGATCGGAACCTCAAAAATGCGGTCATAATAATATGGACGATAATTGAATATTTTCAAAAACACCGATCTATATAATTTTGTCACAAAAGGTACATAATATATCAAAACAAACGCCAATGTTAGGTCACTGGTTTTACTTATGTAATGTTAGGCATCGTTTAGCATGTTTACTTGTGTAAATATATTATCTATTACATTGATGTCTTTTTGCGAGACAGTTTTCAACCGCAATTTCCATTTAACATCAATTTCAATCTGATATATCTAACGCAGTTTTATTCTTTAACATGAGTTGTTTTGTATTGGAAATGTGTCACTGGTATCATAATTATTTCTATCTCATAAATAAGTGATTGCATCTATAAAATGATGAACTGTTGATAACACAAACGAAATGATCAGAGAATTATTTTATTACAACGCAATATATTGAGTCAATAATTGTGTGTTATTTGCCTTACACAATTCTTCATTGTCGAAAGAATTGTATATTTCATATGTGCACGCAATAGATGAATAAACGCGTTTCAAAATGCAAAAAAGCTTTTATTTTTGCAATACATGTATACACATTACACAATAACCATTGTAGTCAATTTTCATTGTTAAGTGTTACTAACTTTTTTAAATTTACATGATAAATATATAATATTTACTGTTAAGCTTCGTTCATCGGGGACGATGCTGATAAGTGATCTTTTCATTTCCTGGCAGAATGTTGTGTGATTTATGACGTGGATTGTGATAACGAGTTTGTACTACATGATACAGTTAAATCTACTTCTGACCGTAATGACCAAAATTATGGTTTCAGTTCAAAATTTGATTTTTTTTTAAAGTAAACTAGGACTGCAAGTTAATATATGAAAACTGCATACATGTGACCGCTCTGAAAATGTTTCCTGTATAAACACGATCCGTACAAAATGTTGATGCATGTGTAGTAATCTGGTGCAACAATCATTAACATTAGAATATTGTTACTAATGTTGATGGCAGTGTTCCTTATTAATTATTTGTCACTAAATTTTGTACTAAGAAACTTTTGTATTTTCCCTGGTGACAAAGTACACATTGATCACGTTTATCGACATTACATGTTCAGTAAGGTTCAAAGCTATCTTTTGAAGAAAAACATCGGACAGTGTGTGCGGACAAAGACATTTAATCATCAACCACAGTGTGTGTATAACTCGTTTTATGATATTGTGGCCAAGTATACATCATTGTTTGCAGTAAAGCAGACCAGAAAAACATAATAACGAAATTTTCTGCGATACAAACTATGACCAACATTATACTATTGTTTTAATTCTCGCATATATTTACCAAAATTACATTTAATGCGCTGCAGACGCACATTTACAAATATTATATAGTACAATTCAACAAATAATTTGCCACAAAGCTATATATACGATCTTTTCTGTATTAAAATGTGAACTATATAACTTGTTAATAATATAACTGTTACGTGTATTTGATTTGCAATAGACGCCGACAGCACTTAACGATTGAGAACAAATACAATAAAAACCTTGGTCTAGTACATGAAGATATAAATAATTTAAATGATTTAAATGTCAATTGTTAAAATGTTTGCATTTTTCTTCAAGTTGTTGGAGGGGTAAATTCACATACAGGCCATGTGATAACTCGTGATAATGATAATTTGATGGTTTCAGGACTATCAATAGTTTAAGACATTTTTTCCAATCATACAATTACATTTCGTACCACGGTTGTTTGCATGGGGTTTTGGATGGGTTTGACGATGAATACGTCGAAAACAGCCATGGTGAGTTTCCGGTCGAAATTGTATTCGACACTTACCAGCAGTTATTCTAGTTATCCCATCAGTATTGCCGGTCTTAAAAGCTTTCTGCCAATGAGAAGCAAATAGGGAGTGTTCAAAATCAAGAAATGAGTTGTATCCGATCATCAGGCGTAATAAACCACGATGAAATAAACCTCCATTAGATTAATTTGCCGATTGCTGATATAAATATGCCACCGGTAGAATACAATTGTTATTTTGTTTATTTTCTTGAAGACAAATTATACTCATCGAGTTTTTCATTTCTGCTATTTTCTTTATATTCAAATTTTGAAAATGACAGATTAAAATGATATCTATTTATATCGACAACACAGGCTATTTATATCGACCACACAGGCATTTATGTACTTAACTGTAAATTATATCACTTACAAATAGCAATATGATATTTGTATTACACTTTCTGGTGATATCACATGAAGAGTGGAAACAAATACTATAAAACATTATAATTCAAGACATTCAATTAAGTTGTTTAAACGTTTGCATAGTAAACGTTTCAAGAGGTTAAAGCGAGTACAAAACATTTCTAAGCAAGAGCATTTACACTGACCGAATGACAACGGTCAAATACTTCCGACCACGCTATTTGATTGAAATTGATGCAGGTTAGTACAATGACAAAAAGTGTGTGACAATCTGGTTTTTACTTTATACAGGGTGGGTTTGAAAACAGTATACAATAGTGTCGATCATAATTAATATGTTACCTCTCTGTTTTATTGTTCAGCAATACATTTCCTTTGATTTCATCCAAACTGGTTAAAATACATATTTCCCGACCGATTCTTAACGAGAAAACGTTGAATTAATTGAATCATTAATAATAAAAAACGTTGAATCGAATATAATTATGAAATCTGATTCTTACTGCGGCGGCGTCACAGACATTATTGATTGCCTATTATTTATTGGAAAGAAACACGAAGCATTTTCAGTAATGAAGTTTTGCAAACATAAACCGAATTCTTGCGTGTGTCTATATTTTTGTGTTGGTGTAAATGACTGTAATGTGTTGTTACATGTTACATGTGAAGTTGTCGCTTCTGTTATTAACAGTTTAAGACCTATTTTCTAAAATGCATAAATCATGTCTAATTGATATAAATTTACCTCATGTTACGTACACGAATATGCATTGACAACTACATGTATGTTCAATACGTATGTGGTTCAGATTTTAAGAAATTCGTTTAACCAGCAATATACAAATGCCTGGAAAACATTAAAATTAAAAAGCGCATACATATTATTTGCATCCCTCATACATTAACCTGTTTCCTATTAATGAACGGACTATAATTGTAAAAATGGTGAATACATAATGTCCCTGTATACAAGTGAATTGTTATAATTTAACTGATAAGACTAGACAATAAAGAAAATATAAACGTGTAGACAAATATGAATCCAGTGAGTTTTAACATCGTGTTTCCCTTTACTTCAGAACTGAAATGTTGACTTCCTATGTATATCTCAATGAGGGACAAGTTGGAAGATACGTTTGAAATATCACGGGGATGTCCAGTATAAGTCAATAGTATGTGCACATAGAATATATTACAACTTGTTAAAAAAAAACAATTTACCTTTCGCAAGATTTTTTTATATTCGTTAAATAGGGACACAAAAGATATATAAAATTCATGACAATTGTCAAAGACTTGCTTTGTTGCAGAAGCTGATACCAATAAATTGTATAGTTTAATTACATAATTCGATGTTTATTTTCTCTTCTTTTCTTTTCACACACTTGTCTTTTCGTAACTCATCGGCAATTAAACTTTTGTTTATGTAATAAATTCAAGCTGAACTTCACTAATGAGTTTATTTTTTACCAAATGCTCAATGTTGAACTTGCAAAAACGTTATGAGCTTTTTTATATTGCAATATATTCTAACATCAATTTTAGAGAAAGAGCAAATCCATTAAAAAATCCCGGTCTTGTAAAACAAGACATACAATCCGGTGTTGAAACGTTAATTGTACTTTAAGTAGTTGAAGAAGTGCACAACACACATAAGCTAGAGGATGGGCACCGCGCAATTGACATAGGACCACTATACTTTCAGTTTCAACAAAGTGAACTTTCAATTGCACCAGCAGGAGAGAACCTTATTATAGCAGGTGGGCGTAGTATTAATTAAATTAATGGGATTCTCAAGGGTAGGATTAATACAAAATAAATAAAGTATTTACAATCACTTGATAAATATATAACATGGTTAAACTATGGGTTAATACAACATTGCTATTCCGTCGAGGACTTCTTTATGCCGGATTCATAATTCCACCGCATGATGGTGAGTAAAGGGGTGGTAATAACGCATTTAAGTTACAGGATGTTTGCTTGCCCGTATTATTTATAATTGGCATCGAATATAATCATCGGCTCTGACAAACTGTCGTAAACATTATCATCATCACCGTCATCATTATCAACGAGATTAATAGCATCATCGAACTCTTAATCATCATGAAACCATCGTTATTTGTATAACGACCATTAGCATCATCATTGTCCTTCTCCTCTTCATCTCATCAACGTTATTATCAGCATCATCACCATCATCCACATAATCGTCGTTAGTACCAAAAGTGTGTTTAAGTTTGTACGTGAGCAACAGAACAAAGAAAAAAATGTAACAGTCCAATATGATCGCTTACGTCTATCAATTAAACTGAATTCCGAACAAATCAAGTGTATGCCTTAATCGAATTCATTTTACCCGCGAATGAACAATTATTCAAATACATGCCAGGGGGTAAATATCGGATGTTAAAGAATTTTAATTTTAATTTAAAGCTAACAATCCGGTAGAAAGCAACCGCAAATATAAAATGCAACATGTCAACCGATGCTCGTAACATATCATTCTGCGAATGTGGCTGTAATATGCGTACGTATTGTTATTATTATTATTATTATTATTATTATTGATAAAAGATGGGTATCAAACATGTATGCCCTGGCAGCCAAGTAGAC
>VMBQ01000607.1:213489-255072 GCA_007657795.1 Dreissena rostriformis
TTATTATTATTATTATTATTATTATTATTATTATTATTATTATTATTATTATTATTATTATTATTATTATTATTATTATTATTATTATTATTATTATTATTATTATTATTATTATTATTACTGTAATTGTGAATACTTGATTAGGATTTAGGGCATAACCTTTATTATTCGAGTTATCTATGATACATCTGAACGGAATTTAGTTTACTTATAACACAAACTGGTTTTCAAGAGACGTTTCATGGTCAAATAAATAAAATATCTTGATCCAACAAGTGAGCAAAAATCATTACATAAAAACACACCATCAAATTAACGAAACATGTTATTGAGACTATTGACAGACCTGCCACATACGCACGCAACGAAGTTGTGAAACTGACATTTATATCGCCGGATTTCCCCTCGACGATAATTGATATCCGCTATTCCCCGATGTTTTGTAAATATCTTGCCTATATCCCATCAATGACAATAAATTCGTTGTCACGCAATAAGAAATTAAGTTACCTGGCAATATGCTGTAAACCTTAGATTAGCATATGTTATATAAACATTTAATTTACGTTTTGAGTTTACAAAGCTTTTTTGGAAAATAAAATATAATGGTGAACTATAAATGTGTACGGAAACGTAAGCCCCGACCACACGTTTTAACAAAGACGAATGGCATGTCTTCATAATATATCAAGTTAAAACTATTTTCCTATTAAACAGCCATACACTGTTTGTATTACCATGGTTATAGTTAACCTTTGACCTCTATTTGAGAACATGCCCTTTAATACAGAAAAAATAGGCTTGGACATGACACGCCGTCTTCACAATGTGGTAAGTTGAGGAAATTTATTTTAAAATTGCCCCATAAAGGTTTCTTTCTGAGAAAACTGTGTATTGGCAATAGGTGATATTTGACCTCTAAGTTTGACCTCATCATTTGGGCTAGGGATATAGCTGTCTGCACACTGTGTAGCGTCAATTGAAAGCCAGGCGAAGTCATCAACGTTATTGCAAGGAGGTCGGACCGTCCACTTTGTCTCAAGAACACTTCGAGCGATTGGTATGATAGTTTGACTTGTATTCAAATATAGATTTATTGGTAAAGGGTTGGGAACGAGTTCACGAGACGGCCTTTCCATTTTATCAACCGAGATATTGTATTCAATTTCAGAACCGTTGTGGAACTGAATGACCAATGAGAGCGGCTTGACAAAGTGTTATTATCGGATACATGGATATTGCCCTGTCTGACCCGCTCACCTGTAATTTTACGATAATTATTCCTGGAACCGGTTATATCTGAATACTTAATGTCAGTCTATTACTTGTGGTCACACAATGCCCCCAGACATTCGTTTTGTATGGTGATGAGTTAACCGAAGTAAAGCCGATTAAGCGCACAGTTTCAAATAGGAACAGTTTAATTGTCTTCAGGGCAATTACATATACAGTTAATACTAACGTACTGAGCACTACAATAACGATCAGTTTTTCAATAGCGCACCAAATGCAACGTTTATAATGTATTTTCTGTATTGGTTTTAATTCATAAACGCGCAAACTAGCGTTTCATTTTTTTTTCATACTCATATAAATGACAATTTTCATCTGGCGCCTTATAAGGCGTTTTGATCTTATACAAATAAACATGTATTGTACACGATCCAATTTTAGTTACCAGTATTACGTAGGCCGTGAACCACGGACATTGTCGAGAAGACAAACAACTTCCCACTCGCATATACAACGCTTCGGGCTGTATATATCATGTGAACCGAGCTCTGGGAAACGGGGCTCAATGCATGTACGTAAAGTGTCCAGATTAGCCTGTGCATTCCTCACAGGCTAATCAGGGACGACACTTTCCGCATAGACTGGACTTTCGTTTAGAAGATGCTTTCTTAAGACGAAAAATTCCATAATGGCACGGTCACGTCATTAATTGATTCCCGTTTGAACTAATGTGCAATTCCATTATTTTTGAATGCAAACAATTCGCAAACATGCCAGGCAGAAGATCCATTGGGTAACCCATGGGCCAAACATATTAAATTGTTTACATAAAACTACAGATGGTTCACGTAAATGTCCCCCGAAGGACTGCCGCAATACTTTGTCGTAAACGTATTATTGTCTAGAATAATGCATTATTGAAGACTATACCTAACAGTTTAAAATTGCCCGATACATGAAAGGCAGAGTACTTCATGTCTGCGATTGTAGATGCCTTGAAAAAGAGTATTGTTAATCGATACTCACTGAAGTCTACCATTAGTTAGTGGTAACCCATGTAACACATCTCCATAAAGCGTGATAGAAGCATAATGGCGAACTTTCCATTAATTGCCGAGTTGTAGATCAAAAAGTATATAAATCAGTGACTAATTTGTTTTGCCTGTCCGCGTGTTTTGTTATATTTAAACGAGTGAGGTCACGTGCGTTATTCATTTTTCTTTTAAAGTTTACCTTTATAGAAGTATTGCGTCAAACTCGTGTTATATAATTCAGATTTTTATACAATTTATTGCACTATTTGTAATCAACAAAATATTATTATCAGTTTTGTGTATACTTCATTTTAAATATAGACTGAATAATTGGATTACTTATTAAAGCTGAAATTTAGGTCGTGTAAAAACTATTGAATTATGCAAATTGTAAACAATAATTGCTCAGCTAGTGTAGGCTAGTTCTATATTTGCACACTTAATGTTGGCTTTCGAATCTTAAAACGTGTTTAAGTATCTTGACGTGTTGGCCGTTGCAGGCTGTTTTTATATAAAAAGAAACGATATAGCCATTTCACACTTAAAACGTATACTTTTTTCCCGTGTCAAATACACCCATACATACGTGTGGGCATAAGATGGAAACTATGTGTACACGATCAACGCAACTAAGAAACCTAATAATGTATGAAGTGTACAAAATCTATCTCGAAATATTTCAGTTAGAAAAATAACTCGGTTAGTCGGCAAATCGGACTGTTTAGAATAATCAAAACTGCTACAGTATGTACGAACCATTTATCTTTTTTCTTTCAGCAAATTGTCTTGTCAATATAAGCAATTAAAATCATTCTCAAGTTTATATTTTTAGAAACAAAATAACAACTAAAGTACCATTGGCATGGAGTATGAAATTAAAGCGAGACGCAAAGGTCCATTCATTTGATTGGCTCCAAGAATAGCTCAAATAAAATTACAATTTTCTAGTTAATAAAGTTGGTGTTGTCCAAATGCTACTGCCTATTCGTTTATTTATACTTGACTGCAAACTAGTTTTTTAAGTCCGATCATGTAGAAAACGCGAGCTTTCTAGCATTATATAATTGATAAGTGCAAAACTGTTATCCTTTTAGATGAATAAGATGTTGCATGGGGCTGCAGTGCATTTATTGTTGATAGTTTTGTCTTTGAATTTCTATATGTAACGTCGAAACAGACACACCTTCCTCATTATATACCGACATTTTGCATAAACAGACAAACATACTGTCCTCTGTATAAACAGTAATATATACTTTCCTCTGTATAAACAGACAGACATCCTTTCGTCTGTATATACCGCCAGACACACTTTCCTCTGTACATACCGACATTCACACTTTCCTCTTTACATATCGACGTACAAACTTGTTCTTATACCGAAAACATATTAACCACTTTTCATCTAGAAAGCCACACTTCTCTTATTCCAAACATACTTTACATCTTCGATCAACCATATCATTAAACTCTAACACCAAATAACATTATTAAATTAATTGCGTGATATTAAAATACATTTGTTTAACACACATTTGCTTAGATTGTATGATGAAAAATAAACAATAGGGAAAATACACTAGTTTTATATATTAAATATCACTCAAGTGAACCACATACCATTATACGCGTCAAAATGATATATAGCATATACATGTTCATACTCCAGCCATGAATGGCATTGCATCGGTCTATCCTCATATGTGCAACAACAAACGATCAAACAAAACTTTATCTTTTCATCTAAACAGAACACTTACGGTGGATAATATAAATGTCAACCATTTACAAAATATCACTGTTGCTTTTTTTCATGCCCAAATTGCACCTGCATCAAAGTGCTTAAAAGCATGAAAGAAATGCGACGCTGGGGACACTAGAAACTATTACCACGAGCTGCAACGCATAATGTTAAATCCTCGCAATTTGTAAAATGGTTTAAGGCCATTTCAATTTAATTATATGTGTAGCGTCCCCATTATTTGGAAAAACCAGGTTTTCGTTGCAGGGGAAAACTAACAGCGATAAGCTAACATACTGCTTTCACAATCTCTACATGACAGTCACTGCCACGTGTCACATGACAGTAAAAAAAATGTTTTCCTGCAACACTTTTATATTGCAATCCAAAACCAACAAATTTTAGGACTCTTAACATAAGATAAAATTGGTATGGCCAAAGTGATAGTCGGCTCTATAAAAGCAGTCAATCACAAAATACATTTAACTGTCATACAGGAACTAGGCCCATTTTCTCAAACATGTTGAAATGATAGGCACTTTTATTTACCCCATAAAACTGCAACATAAAAGGCGCTCAGTGAATTAAAAGCTTGTATTCAATGAGCATATTCTACTGCAATATGTCAACGATCCTGCCATCGAACAAAGCGTGGACGGCTTTCAGGGCTTTATCGTCTTGAGTTGATAAATTATCTACGCGTTGAACATAAGCCACCACGACGAATTTTTACTTTCCCATTCAATGTGTTCACGCTGTTGGTTTTTATTTACAATGTCCTCCCCATTGTTTATGGTGCTTTTCTGCTCTAGAGCTTTTTTTTTTGTTTCGCGGATTTATGGACATTAGTCGCATGATTAATGTTGGATCTTACAAAAAGTGACGTCATAAACCATTGACCGTTGACGTAGTGGTTTTCAATATAAGTAATGGTCTTTGTATTCCAAAAGAATTGAATTATGTAAATGCTCTTTTATCTGTTTACCGATGACATGTTTACATGGATTGTAGCCGGAACCCAAGGGCATATAATTTCAAGAATCTGTATAACAGGAAACTAACACACTTTTTATCTTTGAAAGTTAGTTAATTTAAATCTGAAAACGTTTTGTTTCTTTAAAACAGCCAAAATTAATTCAATGATGTTAGCTTTTGTTTTAGTATTGTTTTAGTAATGTATAAGATTTCTAACATATGTGATATGTATGACAATGCGAATCTCATCTTAGTTTTCACATCAATTTAAAAAATGTCCGATGTAGTCAAAGATTTATTTTAAACAAATGACAACCCTTATTTATCGGTACTTGAACTGTACTTTAGTATGTTATAGCAGTTACGTCCACGATATATGGTGTTCTGGAAAAAGATCTCCATTTACATTCGATTTATAGTTTTTTTTATTAATTGCACACACGTTGACAAAAGGTAATTGATTTTTTTAAATACAAATGTTCACCATTTCACCATTCGATTAATCAATATTTTCCCGAATTTTAGTCTCAGAGGAATAAAAGGAGTAAACATAACATAAAAAATGATATCATAATTAAAAATGTTTGTTTTGTTTTCATTAACATTGCTGGAGGTTAGCCTACAGCAAGTATAAAGGACCGTCTCCGGAACAAGTCGGAACGGCGGAGTGGTTAAGATGTTAGACTTTTAATCCGGAGGTTTTTTTATTCAACGATGTCTATGACTGCTACTGTGAATTGTAATTAAAATCATAATATATTGTTTTACCTATTCACAAACACTATCATCATTCACAAACACTTTCATCAAAACTTAAATCAAATAAACCTACCTTGGACTCGGGGAAATTTCCGGCATCAGAATGTCACACAAACAAGTTTATTTCACTGATACGCCATTAGATTTATCGCTCCGTTTTGTCGCTCTGATTTCCTTTTTTGTAAGTGTCGTCAAATCGGATAAAAAAACTCAGTTTACCAGAGACTATAATCTGTAAGATATTCCGCAGACGACAATTGAATTTCTGACCCGACGCGACCCTCGACTCGTCTATTATTACAGTTAGATTGAATATTACTTATCGAACACTCTCTCGCAGACGAAAATAGAAAGTTTACTTTTCACGTCTGTTACGTACCTCACATGTAGGCGCAGTGAACAAATAAGTCATGTTTACTTTTATCTCGACATTTAAATGTATGTTCGGTTATCGATAATTCTCTCGCACGCCTTGTTAAGAGCCAGTAGATAAACGGTAATCGGACACGAATTCAGAATGGTTTTTAATCTATAAGCAAAACAATTTCCGATCTGATAGCTGCGCGGGGTAATCTCATTAGAAATGTGGTATTAAAGAAGCCATAAAGTTCCAGCAAACGTTTATTCATTGAGCAAGCAAGATGTGCGTATTCATGCAACTTAAAACATTAACACATACATGGAGAAAAAAAAACAACCACTAAATAAAGTACTGAAAATGAAGAGAATCACACGAATAAAATTGACGAATTCCATTGCAAATGGCTGCCAAATATTAAAGATTTTTCGATGAAAAGCACATTTTTTTCACAGGGGCTAGAACGGTGTGGGGATGTACAATATTGAATTGTCTCACCTTAAATGACAGAAAGATCGAATAAAAGAATAGCAAAAAGATCAAAAACAATAAAAGTAGAAAAGAATTTAAACTCGAAAATTGTGGAATTTTATCGACTGCAAAAAATAATTTTTCGTATTAAAAAATAATAATTGAACAACAAGGTGTTGACTGATCGATGTCATATATGCACGAGTAAGTTATTTTCAGATTACATGATTGGGCGAAACAAATAGTCTAAACCGCAAGCTGGCTTCATAAAACATGAGAATAACAGATTATCAAACAATCACTAAACGTAAGCGGATTTATTTATCAACTTTTAAACGAAAATACCAAATTACAGTATGTTATGGACATATCGTTGACTTCTGAATAGGATTACCATTTTGATTTTCTTAATAATTTTCGAGTAAAAATCCGGTGCGAATACAGGATTTTGGGTGTTTGGGGTCAAAATATTTAACCATAACGAACTGTGCCAAAAAAAACACACACTCAAACTGCACAACACATGTGTAATTAACGTGCAGTTGGCAAACTCATATTACTGCTGACGTCTGTTTGATATACCTTCACAATTCGTCTCAAAATAAACATTACATTTAGTACATATTTAACATAAATAATGTGTGTGCGGTCGAATAGCATTGAGCTTTTTGGGAGAAAAGGTCTCCAAGTAGAGCATATATGTGAAAAATCAAAAGGACTCACCTCTTTATGCTCCATTGTGACAGTTTACCTGTCAATTTATGTATCCGCGGAAGTACAACTTATGATTTTTAGCGTATCCCTATTGGGGATTCATAAGTTGGTTTACCAGGCGTTGAATTGTATTAATTTTATGTAACCCAATCTTCAAAAAGCTCAATCATCCTTAAGTGCAGATCACCAAAACACAAATCGGTAGTATTCTAATTTATTAATAATTCAATAGCCACACTTCGTAAACCGAACCAAAAAAAATCGCTCACAATTAATACTATGGACGATTAATCAACATTTTCAAAAAACTCGATCTACCGGTATATTGTTGTGTCATATAGGGATATAATTTACCAAAACAAACGGCAATGCTATGTCACGGTTTCTTACTTTCATTCTTATTTACAGTTTGGTGTCTTTTGGCACTGAATACTTGTGTAAATATCTTATGTATTTATCTTATATCTTGGTGTCTTTTCGCCACTTAGTTGTTATCCGCAATTCATGGTTAATATAAAGGCAGCTTTATTCGTGTACATGGTTTGTTTTTATGTATTGGAAACATGCGACTGGTATTATAATTATGTTTATTTTATTTATTATTGATTAAATAAATCACAAAAACTCGAGTATTGATAATAGACGTTAATTGAACATTTAGTAATAACTTTTATGTTATTTTCATTTTCAGAATTCTTCATTGTCGCAAACGTTGTGTATGTCCTATTTGCATGAAATACACACATATATACACGTTTAAAAATGAAAAGAAGCTTTTCATGTTGACAAAATACACATAACACAATAACCATTTCAGTCAATTTTCACTGAAATAGTGTTAATAACGTGTGTTATATTATTAAGATGAATACACAATATTAACTTTTGAACTTCGTTCAGCAGGATCGGTGCTGACAAGTCGTTTTTGAATTCACTGGCAGAATGTGCAGAATGTGTGACTCCTGAAAATGGTTGTGCTTACGAATTTTTACTACATGATACAGTTAAATAAAGTTGTAGTTAGTTATTATTGTATTTCCCGTGGTGACAAAGTACACATTGATCACGTATATTGACCTTTAATTTTAGATTTGAAGCTATAGTTTAGAGTTTCGTTTAAAGGAAGTCTCTTCTGAACTAAAATCCAGTTTTTCCAGAACGAGACTCGTTTAATTTACTTTTTTCTAATCGAAGGACCTAGTTTGTTCTTAACGATGTGTTCGCTGAGGTTAAAAACAAGTGTGTGTTATATGCAGGTGATTTTAGCACGCTTGTTTAATGTAACAGAAAGTCTTCTGTAGAAACATGTTTGAGGGATGGCATGTATTGTTAGTCAGCTGTCTATAAATGATAAGTCTCCTCACTCAGTCATAGGGGCCGTCCATAAGGTACGTCACGCTCCAGGGGGAGGGAGGGGGTGTAAGAAAGTGTGACAGTTTGTGACAGTGTGGAGGGAGGGGATCAGGTCATGTATGACGTCACACATTATTTTTAAAGTTGTATTTATAGAATGCTTAGTAAAATTTAACTGCTGAAAAATAATTTTCAAATTTGTTGTGAAACATTTTAATAAGTTTTTATGTCAAAATAGCATGAAATGCGTATCCCCTGAATGTGTTGTTCACGATCCCTTTCGCTAGGAGCGCTGGCATGCTGTTGCGGAGTATTTTTTTATGAATATCCTTGCTTTCGTCATGCCGGGAGTATTATTATTTCTGTATTGTCCGCTGCATGATTATGTCACTGAGAAAGAAATGAATTTATTTTAATTGCATAATCGAAAAATTATCTAAGACCACCTATTGTAAATTAGACAGCTTTTGACAAATAACTATTGTGGTATTAAAGTCATTAAAATACTATGGAACACGCCTTTCAGAAAAGTTCTTTTATGTCGAAATGTTATATTTTAATACAGTTAAATTGTATAGTTTGTTTTAGATAAAATTTTAATAAGGTGTTAATTGAAATATTTTGTTTTCCGGAAATGTGACTTACTTTGGGGGTCCGAGATTTGTGACAGGGGGATGGAGGGGGTTAAAAATGGCGTGACGTACTTTATGGACGGCCTACTATGAGTCAAGTCAATTTGGTTTTAAACAAATAATAAAGAATAACTCAACTCTACTCATTTCTTAGAATATTACAAGTGTTTAACCGACTTCTACTGTAAAATATTCGTTAGGGAACTTTAGTCAGGCCATATTTTTGCTTCCATTGTGCTTTAAAAAAAGACCAACGCAATAAATATAATAACAATGTAAAGGTATAAAATAGCTTTGTTTATGTTAATTCTAACAAATGTGTTGTTCTGGTATTAAATTGTTTACTCTGTTTCCCTTGAATCAAGATTTGTTTCCTATTGTCAACAACCAACGCAAAGTCCATCTCCGGTATCAGCGATGGCATGCATAGGTTCTTTTTGACAATAGGTCAATATGCATAAAGTTTCCTACATGGGAAGTTGGAAACTACAAGTTATGATGAAGAAGCTAAATATTTCATAAGTATTACTGTTTCGTGCGTCATCGCTTCTTCAAATTTCAAATTTTAAACATGTCATCCCAATATCGGGAAAAAAAATGACGATGACACGCTAACGAGGTAAACGAAAATATGAAACTGACAAAAGTTAGAAACAAAATCAACGCAAAAAAGATTGACATACACAATATACATTAAATGAAACAACAAGATATGAAGAAAGATCGTGAAACTTGGGATTTATTTCACATCTTAACAAGGAAAAGAAATAAGATTGCTGTAGGTTACATAAAACAGTATCAGGTTATGTTTTATGCAGTATATGGTCAATTTGAATATTCTTAAACTACGTAAAAAGTCAATTAACATTTTTTAATCAAAAAAGTATATCCAAACAAAAACAGTTGAAAAAATAGTTCTTTAAATTATTTGAGACAAAGCTATATATACGATCGTTTACTGTATTCAAAGGTGAATTATATAACTGGTTAATATGATAACTGTTAATTTTTTTTTGTATTGCAATAGACGCCGACAGGACATGAAGATTGAGAACAAATACAATAAAAACCTTGGTCTTTTACATCCAGACACAAATAATGTAAATGTCCATTGTTCAAATGTTTTCATTTTGCTTAAAGTGGTTGAAGGGGCACACATCACGTGTAAGCTAGTATTGTCACTGATCAAAGGGTTATAACTCGTGATTACAATATATATTAGTATAATGGTTTCCAGAGTATTACAATTTAATACTTTTTTTCAGAGATGCAATTACATTTCTTCGCAGGCTTTTTTCATATCAATAGGGTTTACATTTCTAATGGATGGGTTTTGAAAGATTAATACATATAAAATACGTCATCCCATCATTATTCATTATCCGGTCTTGTTTGTATCCCATCATCAGGCGAAATTAAATAAACCTTCATTAGATTTAATTTCCGATTGCTGTCATAAAGCTGCCACCGGCAAAATAATTATGTAATGTTGTTTACTTTATTCAAGACAAATAATATTTATCATATTTAAGATTTTTGAAATGTTTCTTTATTTTAACAATTTTTTATAATGGCATGTTTAAATGACACCTCTTTATATCGACCACACAGACATTTAATATGTACTTAACTGTAAATTATAGCACTTGCAAATGAGCATTATGCTATTTGTATTATAATTTATGCCGATGTCACACGAAGAGTGAAAACTAATACCATAAACGCTTTAAATTCAAGACATTCAATTTACTTGTTTAAACGTTTGCATAGTATTGTAAGGGTTACAGCGGGTACAAAACACTTGTAAGCTAGAGCATTGTCAATGACCAAATGACAAAGGGCGAAAACTTCTGATAACGGCTATTTGCGTGGCAGGACCATTCGCCGTCTTGTTTGTACATAACACATGATAGGTTTGAAAACAGTAACAACATCGTCTAGCATAAATGTATAAACATTCAGCTGAACAAATAGGCAATGTCCAAATCCATCATTTCACATTCATCGCGATTTTGTAAAGCGTGTTGGTGGTAGTATAGGTTAAATTCGTATAACCAATAGTATCCATCATTCTTAATATGTAATCTGTCTTTTTTTTATGTTTCTGCAAAATCAAAAAAAAACTTTGATTTTTACCAAACTGGTTTAAGACTATCCTCACCACACGATTGTTACCACGAAACGTTGAAGTAATTGAATCATTCATAAAAACGTTGAGTCGAATATAGTTATGAAATCTTATCATAATTGCGTCGGCAACACAGACACAATTGATTATCTATTATTTATTGAAAAGAAACACAAAGTTCTATAGCATATAATTCAATGCTCATTATACGATCCGTACAAAATGTTGATGCATGTGCAGTAGTCTGGTGCAACAATCATTTATATTAGACTATTGTTACTGATTTTGATGTAAGCGACCGATTGGCAGTGTTCCTTATTGATAATTTGTAACTGAATTTTGTAATTAGAAACTATTATATTTCCCTTGGTGACAAAATACACATTGATCACGTTTATCGACATTAAATGTTCCCTACGATTCTAAGCTATCTTTTGAAGAGGAAAAACATCGGACAGTGTGTGCTCACAAAGACATTTAATCATCAAACACAGTGTCTATATAAATCGTTTTACAATATTGTGGCCAAGTATTCATCATTGCTTGCAGTAAAACAGACCAGTAAAACCTATTAACGAAGTTTTACTGCAATAAAAAGTATGACCAACATTACACTATCGTTTTAATTATCGTGTATATTTACCAACATTAGATTTAATGCGCTGCAGACGTACATTTAAAAATATAGTTTATTACAGTTCGTTAAATTATTTGCCACAAAACTATATATACGATCTTTTCTGTATTTAAATGTAAAATATATTACTTGTAAATAAGATAACTCTTACATGTATTTCTATTGTAATAGACACCGACAGCACATTAGGATTGAGAAGAAAAACAATTACAATCTTGGTCTAGTACGTCGAGACATAAATAATTTAAATGTCAATTGTTCAAATGTTTGCAAATTTTCTTTAAGTTTTTGAAGGGGTACAATTCACGTTCATGCCATGTAATAACTCTCGATTACAATAGTTAGATGGTTTCCGGACTACCAATAGTTAACGATATTTTTTCCAGTCATACAATTAAATTTCTTTGCACGTTTTTTGCATGAGTTTTAAAGGGCTTTGAAGATTAATTCAAAGAACATACGTTTTAAGTGATGAAACAGAGCCTTTGCGAGTTTCCTCTCGCACTTGTATTCGACACTTACCAGTTATTATAGTTATCCTATCAATGTTCATTTTCAGTGGTAAAACTACGAGAAGAAAATAAACGGTGTCTAAAATCAAGTAAGGTGTTTTAATCCCATCACAAAATTAAGTAACGGGTTGGGTATCTTATCACAAAATCAACAAATGTGTTTGTATCTCACCCTCATGAGACATACAACCAGAAGAAATAAACCTCCATTTGGTTTATTTATCGATTGCTGGGATAAAGCTGCCACCGGCAGAATAATCATGCATTAGAACGTAATTGTGTTTATTTTGTTAAAGACAAATTATTTTTCATCGTGGTTTGCTTTTCTGAAATGTTTCTTTCTTTCCATTCTTTTAAATGGCACATTTAAAGGACACCTATTTATGTAGACCACACAGACATTTATGAACTTAACCGCAAATTCTATCCCTTGCAAATGAGAAATATGCTATTTGTATTACAATGTATGCTGATGTCACTTGAAGAGTGAAAACAAATACTATTACACTTTTTATTCAAGGAATTCAATTAAGTTGTGTAAGCGTTTGCACAGAACTTTGAGAGGTTAAAGCGGGTACAAAATACTTGTAAACTAAAGCATTGTCATTGACCAAAGGATAAAGGGCCAAAAAGTTTAGTAGCAGTTAAGTAAAATAAAATAGTCAGTGGCCGTTACGATTGTATATAGCACATGATGATACATTTAGCTGAACACATAGGCAAAGTTTAACACCATAAATCCACATTAATTGCGATTTCGTATAGCAATTTTGCGATATCATATATGTTAAATTCGTATTACCAATATTGACTATTATAATCCTTTATACGTTATCTCTCTTTTTGTATTCATCAGCAATACATTTTATTTGATTTGAACCAAACTGGTTAAGAAACATCCTTCCCATCCGATTCTTAACGAGAAAACGTTGAATTAATTGGATCATTAATACAGCCGTTGAGTAAAATATAATTCTGAAATCGGATTCTTATCGCGGCGGCGTCACATACATTATTAATTGCCTATTATGTATTGGAAGAAAAACGAAATTCTATACCAAATCGTTCAAAGCGCATTTTCGTCAATGAAGTATTGCATAAATTAACGTTTTGCTTTGATGTAAATGACAGTAATTGGTTGTTACTTGTAGTATTTTGAAATTGTCATTTCTGTTATTAACAGTTCTATACCTATTTTCTTAAATGCATACATCATCACTAATTGATATGAATGTACCTCATGTGACGTACATGATTATGCATTATCAACTATATTTAATATGTATGCATTTGTTGTATTACCAAGCGGTATACAAATGTCATGAATTAATTAGTATAACCATGCGCATACATAGTATTTGTACATTAACCTATTTTGCCTATTACTGAAAGGACTATTATAGTTTAAATGGTGAATTCATTATTTAACATTTCCCTGTATTTAAGTGAATTGTTTAAATCTAGCTGATAACGCTAGAAAATATAGCAAATGTTAACATTTTGACAAATATGAATACAATGAGTTTTAACAGTATGTGATCAATTTTCTTCATTACAGAAATGTTAGCAGCCCATGTATATCTCAGCGACAGACAATATTGGCAAGATAAGTTTGGATGATAAATTTGAAATATAACTGGAATTTCACACATATAATATATTACAGCTGGTAATAAATTCAAATTACTCTTTCGCAAGAGATTTTAGATTTGTAAATAGGAAGACAAAATGATATATCAAATTCATGGGAAGTTTAAGAGACTTGTTTTGTGTTTAGCCAATACTTATTATTATGAATTACTTCATTCGACATTTCTTTTCCTGTTTTCCTTTCATAAGCTTATCTTTGTATAACTCATCGACAATTACACTTGTATTTTGTATAATAGATTCAAGCCAAACTTCACCTATGAATTTCTTTTGTACCCAATTCTCAATCTGAAAGACGTTGAACTTATAGAAAAATATAAATTACAACCTGGATTGCGGGGGCGCTCCTATGAATAGACCTAAACCTGCAAATAAGTTTTATGCTATTTACGTTGCAATATATTCTAAATTCAGTTGAAGAGAAAGAGCAAATAAAATAAAATACCGGTCTTGTAAAACATTAATTATAATCCGTTATTGAAATGTTTGCATTGTACTTAAATAAATTGAAGAAGTGCCCAACACACAGACGTTATAGGATTGTCACCTCTCAATTAATATAGGACAAACATAAATAAAGTGAACTTTCGGCTGCACAAACATGATATAACCCTTATTACAGCACACGGTCTTTCATTTATTGCTTGGAGCTAATTGCCAAATACGGTGACAAAGTTCGAAAGCACGAGACACAGGCGTAACAGTTACACAAACATGAATAAAACGGGGGACATGGCCTTCGAACGGTCAATGAAAATAATTGTGGGTTTAAACCGGTTTCAACGAGCTCCAATCATCACCACTAACTTGGCTCAGAGCTGTTTATAAAACATTGAATTGTAAATAAAAATCCGCATTTTTGCTTCACAATTCAAATTAAATGAGGAAACATCAGAACACATTTCGCTTTAATAACGGTACTCTTTCATATATCTGAATGGTTTGATGCAAAACGGGACAAAACTATTTATGCATTAAAGTTAAACCAGTATCAATGATGAATACGCGTAGGCCTTTGCAGATAGGTACAAGTAGCCTCGCTCTGCGAAAACGGGGTTTAATGTTTGTGCGCACAGGCTATTCATGGACGACACTTTTCGCCTAAAAGACTTCCTTTCAACGAAATATTCCATCAAAGCGGAAAGTATCGTCCTTGATTAGACTGTGCACAGGCTATTCTGGGACGAAACTTCACTAACATGCATTTAACCCTGTTTTCTCAGAGCGAGGCTCAATTACATTGTATTACCACCTGCTGGGAAGATTTTGTTTCCGTTCGTAAAGTTTTTGCCATCTGGTTTGTATATGGTTTATGAGAATGTTTACAGAAAACTGAGAAGAAAAGGTCATATCATAGTATTGTTTCAATTATCAAGTACGTCGAAACAAAAGAAAAGTAAACAGCAACTTTTATATTAATTATTTCAAATTCGTGACGATATCGACTGGCACCTTCGTGTTTACATTTTCTGTCGACAATTCTTCTTATCTCATGTTTATAAACAATTTAATATTTATCAACAAGGAATCGCTCTTTGATACAGCAGATTTTATCAAATGTGACTATACATATCATTGAAACACGATTCTCAACGACAACAATTGTGAATTACTGGAAGCAAATTAATAAAAATGTCTTATTTCGTCGGTGACACAGACACTATTGATTCTCAATTATTTATTGGACAAAACACGAAATGCGATAGCAAGCAGTTCGATTAGCAGTTTCATGAATGGACGGTTCACACATTAACCGAATTCGCAATGTGTATGTTCGTTCTAATGTTTGAGATGATGTATTGTTACTAGGTTCTCATGGATTATCAAGTAAATTTGATTGTCGGTTATTTTATCTTATATACTTTTAGAAATGCCTAACACAATTGCCACAACGAACAATATGATAAAAACCATTACGACTTCAATTGGTTCGCATTTATCTCTCAACATGTCGGTCCTTGGAGTGTGAGTCGAAGTTTATGAGGTCTTTTTGTGCCTGTTGTGAGGTCCTTGAGTGTGCCCAATTACTCCTTCCTAATTACCTTACTAGACTCCTTCCTAATTACCTTACTAGACTCCTTCCTAATTACCTTACTAGACTCACGATATAAGGACGAATTTTGATTTATAGCTGCAATTTCCAGCTATTTAGTTGCTTTTAAAAACATTTTTTGATGAGTTATTTGATAGCTTTCAGATCGATAGGTTCCACAGTATAAACAGAGAACGAGCTACTCGTGGAAACGGTGGTTTAATACTCTGATTTATTTTATTTTGGTTCGTCACAAAAAAAGTTTGAACAGTTTTATATCTCTCTTATTACTCGAATTTAGTTGTTTTAGCTGCGATAAAATCATGTGAATGACGGTTAGTATAATAAAATAGTGAGTGTCAAGATCGGTCGCCGTCTGGTTTGTACATGACACAGAAGGGTTTAAAAACAGTAACAAGATCGTGTTTCATAAGTGGTGCATGCATTCAGCTGAACACAAAGGCAATATTCAACGTCATAATTTTACATTCATATAGCATTCGTATAGCATGTTGGCGATATAATATAGGTTATATTCATATTACCAAACGTGTCCCTAATTCTATCGCAAATAGTTCAAAGCGCATTTTCATGAATTAAATTTAGACACTTCAAATTCATGACAATTTTTAGAGAAAATTTATGTTGCAGTAGCCAATACCAAATGTATTCTATATTATTTCAATAAATTACTTCATTCGATAATTCTTTTCATTTCTGTTCTTTTCATAAACTTGTCTTTTTGTGACAAATCGGCAATTACACTTTTATTTTATATTATAAACTCAAACCAAACTTATGAATTTCTTTTTTTACCAAATGCTCAATGTAAACGACGCTGAATTTATGGAAACACATTTATTGCAACGAGGTTGCAATGAATGTGTTTTCATAAATTCAATGTCTTGTTTTGCGGGGGCGCTCCTATATATAGGCCTTACATTTGCAAACAAGTTATATCCCGTTTACATTGCAATATATTCTAGCTTCAGTTGACCTGAAAGAGCAAATACAATGAAACATCGGTCTTGTGAAACAATACTTACAATCCGTTATTGAAATGATTGTACATGTATTGTTCTTTAAGTAGTTAAAGAAGTGCACCACAAACATAATCTACATAAATGTAATTGTTCAATTGACATAGGACAAATATAAATAAAGTGAACTTTCAGCTGCACCAGAAGGAGAGAACCCTTATTATGGCACGTGGCCCTTAAATTATAAATTGCCAAAGAGTGGGACACAGCCATGAAAAGACTTTTCATAAATTAAACAAATTCCCATCCTCTATCTTCGTGCTTATGTTTTATGTTACGAAACAAATAATCTGAAATGAAAAAAAATGATAATAAATTTATTATACGTACGCGGAATTATTTATCAACTTTTAAATGAAAATAAAGCGAATTGGCACATACACACATTTAAGGAAATTCATATTACAGTGAAGATCTTTACGAAATACCTTAAATTACATTATGTTGCGTGATTCACACAAACATCAGATTATTGCCTTTTTTCTCAGAAGCAATTGTTTTTGTTTCGCTTTGGTGCAGAAGAAATGATTCTTTCATTTGTTATATAATTATAACAAATGGTTGCTCAACGAACAGGAAACATTTAACAAAAGAAATGTATTAAAGAAACATATCATTACTAATAATTTACTGTAAATTGACTTAAAATCACATTCACTAAAATGATTAAGCGTTATTGAAAAAAGGCGAACCTTGGCATTGTTACGGGGGGTCGAGGTGCGTTCGCCGTTTCCGGTTACTCTCAGACAAATCGACCGCAGTTGCACTTGTCAACTTTTTTCATAATAGCATTCGTAACTTTCAATGACCGCTTTATATTATTTTTTTTACCCGCCTGCAGAAAGTCCATTCATAATTAATTGCAGATCTCAAAACGCACTTTAGCTCTGTTCTGATTAATGGCCTTGCTTCGTGAAACGAACCTTAAAAATGCGGTCATAATAATATGGACGATAAATGAATATTAAAAAAAAACAATCTGATCTTTATAATTTTGTCATAAAAGGGAATTAATTTATCAAAACAAACGGCAATGTTAAGTCAATGGTTTTTAACATTTTTCTAATTTAATGTTAGGCATCTTTTGGCGATGTATACTTGTGCAAATATATTATCTATTACATTGTAGTCTTTCCGCCACACAGTTGTGAACCGCGATAAATTTCAATATCAATTTCAATCTTAAATATCTAACGCAGTTTTATTCTTTAACATATTGTTTTGAAATATATCACTGGTATTATAATTATTTGATTGCATAAATAATTGAGTAATACTATAAAAAAAAGGATCATGTGTGGATAACAGAAATAAAATGAACAGTGAATTATTTTATTAAAACGCAATATATTTAGTCATTAATTGTATGTTATTTGCATTTTCAGAATTCTTTATTGTCGAACGAATTGTATATTTCATATTTGCATGCAATAGATGGATAAACACGTTTAAAAATGAAAAGAAGCTTTTATTTTTGCAATATACACATTACACAATAAACTTTGTAGTCAATTTCCATTGTAAAGTATTAATAATGTATGTTGTATTATCATGATGATTTTTTTTATACTTACGTTTTAGCTTCGTTTATCTGGGACGGTTCTGATAAGTCATGTTTTCATGTTCTAGCAGAATATGCTGTGATTCATGAAATGGATTGTGATAACGAGTTTGTTCTACATGATACAATCAAATCAACTTCTGACCGTAATGGCCAACATTATGGTGTCTGAGTCAACTAGGAGTGCAAGTAACTATATTAAAACTTCATACACGTATACGCCCTGAAATCGTTCCTGTGTAAACCCGATTCGTACAAAATGATAATGCATGCGCAGTAGTCTGGTGCATCAAGCATTCACATTAGACTTTTGTTACTTCTGATGATATAAGCGACCGATTTGCAGTTTTCCTTACTAATAATTTGTTACTGAATTGTGTAATTACAAACTATTGTATATCTCCTGGTGACAATATACACATTGATCATGTTTGATCATCAAACACAGTGTCTGTATCGTTTTACCATAGTGTGGCAAAGTATTCATCATTGTTTGCAGTAAAAACAGACCAGTAAAACGTATTGACGAAATTTTACTGCAATAAAAACAATGACCAACATTATACTATTGTTTTAATTCTCGCGTATTTTTACCAACATTAGATTTACTGCGCTTCAGACTAATTTAGTACAATTCGATAAATAATTTCCCACAAAGCTATATATACGATCTTTTCTGTATTTAAATATGAAATATATTACTTGTAAATATGATAACTGGTACATGCATTTGTATTGTAATAGACACCGAAAGTACTTGAAGATTGAGAACAAATACAATAAAAACCTTGGTCTAGTACATCAAGACATAAATGATTTAAATGTCAATTGTTCAAATGTTTGCATTTTGCTTTAAGTTGTTGAAGTGGTACAATTCACGTGCAAGATGTTTCTTTCTTTCGATTTTTTTTAAATGGCAGATGTAAAAGACACCTATTTATATCGACAATACAAACATTAATATACTTAACTGTAAATTATATCACTTTCAAATGAGCAATATGCTATTTGTAAAACTCTTTCTGCTGACGTCACTTGAAGAGTGAAAACAAATACTATACAACCTTTTAATTCAAGACATTCAAATAAGTTGTTTAAACGTTTGCATAATTAACGTTTAAAGAGGTTGAAGCGAGTACAAACCACTTGTCAGCTAGAGCATTGTCACAAACCAAAGGACAAAGGATAAAGGGCAAATACTTTCGACCTTGCTATTTGATTGAAATTGATAAAAGCATGTCAATGCAGGTTAGTGCAATAAAAAAGTGTGTGGTACCGTCTGGTTTGTACTTTATACAGGATGGGTTTGACAAAAGTAACGACATCGTCCTGCGTAAATTATACATTCAGCTGAACACATAGGCTAAGTTTAACATCAGAAGTTCACATTTATAGCGTGTTAGCGAAATTATATAGGTTAAATTCATATAACCAATAACGTCTACTATTCTTAATATGTTGTCTCTCTTTTTTATTTATCAGCAATACATGTTTGCCGAGTTTAACCAAACTGGTTTGAGAATATTCTTCTCGCCCGATGCTTAACGAGAAAGCGTTTGATTAATTGAATCATCAATAAAAAAACGTTGAGTTGAATGTAATTATGAAATCTGATTCTTATTGCGGCGGCGAAAGAGGCATAAGTGATTGCCTATCATTTATTGGAAAGAAACACGAAGCATTTTCATTAATGAAGTTTTGAATACATCAACCGAATTCTTGTCGTTTTTCACGTTTTGCTTTCATGTAAATGATTGTCATATGTTGTTAAATGTAGTATTTTGAGGTTGTCACTCCTGTTATTAACAGTTCTAGACATATTTTCTCAAATGCATAAATCACCACTAATTGATATAAATGTACCTCATGTAACGCACATAAAAATGCATTTACAACTATATTTAATATAACACTACTGTATATAATAATAATATAATTTGTAATTTCAGTTTTTAAGGACTTCTTTTAACCAGCAAGATACCCATTTATGGAATAAATTTCAATTGACATGCGCATACATATAATTTGCATCCCTCGCACATTTACCTGTGTAGCATATTTATGAAAGGATATTTTTGTTTTGTTATGGGGAATTCTTAATTTCCCTTTACATAATTGAATTGTTTTAATAAATCTAACTGATAACACTAGAAAAAAAATATATATGTGTATACAAATATGAATACAGTTAGTTTTAACACAGTGTGACCCCTGTACTTCAGCACTGAAATATTAACTTCACGTGTTCAAATGTTTACTACAATGATTGACAACATCGAGAAGATAAGTGTAAAGATAGATTTGAAAGATAACGGTGATTTCAAATACTAGTATAAGTCAATATTATGTAAATATTGGATATATTACAACTGGTGAAAAAATGCCAATTCCTCTTTCGCAAGAATTATTAAATTGTTCAATACGCCCACGAAAAAGATATTTCAAATGCATGTACATTTTCTGATTAATTGCTTCATTTGATTTCTTTTCTTGTAGTATCCATTCAGAAACTTTTCTTTTTATTTTTTATAATAGATTAAACGAAACTTCACTATGCGAGGTTGAACTTATAGAAACATATTAATGGCAAACTTGATTGCGGGGGGGGGGGGAGCTCCTGTGTATACGCCTTACACTTGCAAATAAGTAATGTGCTATTTATATTGCAATATATTCTAAAATCAGTTGAAGAGATAGAGCAAATCCTATAAAAACCACTATCTTGTAAAACAAGACATACACTCCGGTATGGAAACGTTTGCATTGTACTCTAAGTAATTGAAGAAGTGCACAACACACATAAATTATGCTAGAGGATTTTCACCGCTCAATTGGCATAGGACAAATATAAACTAAGTGAACTTTCAGATGCACCAACAGGAGATAACCCTTATGATAGCACGTGTCCCTTCATTTATTGATGGAACTTATTTCCAAATAGTGAGTCACACCTCGAAAGAACGAGACACAGACGTAACCATTACATAACTATTAATAGGACTGCGGTCATGGTCTTGAAACCGGTTTCAGCGAGCTCCAATCCGAACACTTGGCTCAGTGTTATTTACAAAACATTTAATTGTAAATATAGGATCTGGCATGAGTTGTCATATCATACCACATTTTATTAAACCAGTTCAGGAATTTTGTTAGTAAGCGAGCCTTTGGCGATATATTTACTCAAAACATAATGATAAATCCCGAATGTTGTTTACATTTCGTGACGTCATTGACGTTGCAACGTCATTTCAGCAAAATAACAAAATGCGATTGGTCAATAAACGAACACTTAGCCAATGAAAACGCTTAAAAAGTATATTACACATGTGTAATATAAAAATATATATAATGGTTATATTAGATGGGAAACAGGGTATGGCATGTGATAAATAAAAATCCGAATCGTTGCTTCACAATTCAAATTAAATATAGATAATTGAGAATACATTTCGCTTAAATAACGGTCTTTAACATATCTGAATGGTTTGTTGCAAAACAGGACAAAACAATTTATGAAATAAAAGTTAAACCTGTATCAATGATGAACACGTGCATGCAGATATATACAAGTAGTATCGTTCTGTGAAAACGGGGCTTAATGTTTGTGCGTAGAGTGTAGTCCCAGATTAGCCTGTGAAGTCCACACAGGCTAATCAGGGACGACACTTTTCGCCTAAAAGACTTCCTTTCAAAGAAAATTTCCATAAAAGCGGAAAGTATCGCACTTGATTAGACTATACGGACTGCACAGGCTAATCTAGGACGAAACTGTACGCACAAGTATTAAACCCCGTTGTCTCAGAGCGAGGCTAAATTACAATAAATTATCACAATGGTTTCCTTTTGGACAGTGTTTGTATATTGCTTGAGAGAATGTTTACAGAAAACTGAGGAGAACAGGTAATATCATAGTATTGTTTAAATAATCAAATAAGTCGAAACAAAAGAAAAGTTATTCTCGAAAAAGATGCCGGAAAACAGCAACTTTAATACTAATCAATTAACATTCGTGAAGATATCGAATGGCACCTTCGTGTTTACATTTTCTGTCAACAATTCTTATCTCAAGTTTATATAAAAAAAATCATTCAAAAATTATCAGCAAGGAATCGCCCTTTGATACAGCAGATTTTAGCAAATTGGACTATAAATATCATTGAAACACGATGTTAACGAGAAACATTGTGAATAAATGGAAGCAAATTAATTAAAATGTCAATGCCGAATACAATTATGAAATTTTATTCTTATTGCGTCGGAGACACAGACACTATTGATTCTCTATTATGTATTGGACAAAACACGAAATGCGATAGCAAGCAGTTCGATTAGCAGTTTCATGAATGGACGGCTCATTCATTAACCGAATTCGCAATTTGTATGTTCGTGCTAATGTTTGTATTGATGTATGGTTACTCTGTTCTCATAGATTATCAAGTAAATTCAATTGTCGCTATTGTATCTTATATACTTTTAGAAATGTCTTATACAATACAAAGAAAAATATGATAAAAACCCATAACGAGTTCAATTGTCTCGCACTAATCTCTCAACATGTTGGTCCTTGGTGTGTGAGTCGAAGTTTATGGGGTCCTTCCGTGTCTGTTTTGAGGGCCTCGAGTGTTCCCAATCACTCCTGTCGAATTACCTTACTCATTAGACTTGTTACAAGACTCAAGATATTATGACAAATTTTGAATTATAGCTCCAATTTCCAGCTAGTGAGTTGCCTTTAAAAACAATTGTTGATGAGTTATTTCATAGCTTTCAGATCGATAGGTTCAACNAGTTTTAAATCTCTCTTATTCCTCGAATTTAGTGGTGTGTACGTGCGTTTTATTATTAGCGTATGTAAGTGAGAATCTCATGTGAAACTATAATAAGTTATTTGATTGTCTGGTATTCAGAGTTGATCAGGAATGTAACGGCTGAATAGTCTAAACTTGCCCATAATAAAAATTTAATGAAATAATTAGTATTATTATACTTGTTTTTTCCAATATGTTTAATCCTTTTATCATAAAATGTATGTAACAAAAATAACCCTTGATATTATTTCGCATACACGTTATGTCCGGAACTCTGTGCAACCTCTCTATTTTTCCAAGTTATTCACTGTGACCTATTGGACTGGGCCTGTCTGCTAAGTCCTAGGCAGTCTATAAGTCAGGGGAGACAACTCGTTACCCACTGTATATATTGTTCCATTCAGTTGTCGACTATTGTCTACCAAGGTTTAAATATGTACATACATATGGTTCTGTGTTGGTAAGGTTATACTGAGACATTTTTTATTATCAGAAGATAGTCATAATTGTGTGCTTAGAAATCGAACATGTATGCTACACGGAGGTATGTTATCAAAGTTTCATTCCTTAAACAGGTTGCGCCAGATGGGACAAATAGTCTTATGATAACTCAACAAGTTAAAGAAAATATATTGTTTTCAGCTCATCACATCGAGCTTTTCTGCTCGCCTTTTGTCCGCCATGGCCGGTATGTCGTCATTATTTATCTTGTGGACACTCTATAGGTCATATTAATTGTTATCTTAAACCTTGATCACAAAATTTAAATTTGTCTTATTTATATATTGGCTGAGTTTTAAACTTTGCATCGTAATATAAAAATGTCATTACGTCAACTCAAAAAAAAAAACAACATGAAAACACTTTACCAATCATCAGTTTAAAACATGGCTGCGAGGGGTTGGTGTGCTGTTCTTAACTAAATTCAAACCTTGACAACAAGCAAGATTTGCACAGGTTTTTCCAATGATCACGACGCGTGCTCAGAACATGTGTTCTAGTGACAACACATGTTTTGATATAGTTTTAAAATGATAATTGAATATACCTGACTGCCAAGAGTAGTAACATTATTATAATCTTACATGATGAAAAATAATACATTTAGCAGACATTTATTGTATATTTTTAAAACTGCCAACCAGGAGCCATATTATTTTACTAATTTTCTAACTTGGTCAGATTATTTGTCCGAATAATATATCGATCAGGATAAAATGTGTGTCATTAGGAGAAAATCAGCTGGGTTTAAAGACGTTTATTTCGCAAGCATCACAATGGTAGATCATGTCAGTTGAGTTCTTTTGGGGCTCATGTGAGCGTCCACGGTCTTTTGGTCCCCTTGCTTAATATACACGAGTTATTTTCCACTTTAATGAGTATATTGAAACACATAATCTTATAAAAAAAATATTCAATATTCCGTCTTTATGTTTTTAAGTTAATTCATCGAATATGATCGAATTTAGAAAAAAAACTGATTGAAACCCCATCCTGAAATTTCAAAAAAAAAAGGTTAACGGGTGGCACAAAAGAAGCTCCATAGGGTTACTGGAAACAAGTAGTTTGTTGTATGTATTTTAATAACTATCCAAAATGTCTTAAATATCAAGCCATTTTTTTTTTCAATCAGCCCATGTTCACTAACTACTATATTGTCAGTATGGATGGTAGCAAATTGTATTACTCAAAACCATTCTTCACTGGTCTCTTTATGTTTGTTTTCCTTTAAATTCCATACAGGTCTATACATGCCTACAGGCTGGCATATACATGCTGGCTGGCATCCTATCCGCTTAATATACATCCGATAGGCAAAGGCATCTGATGACAAGCCTTCTAGTTATCATGAGCAGCACATTTATCGGACATATACTGTTACCAATGAGTAGCAATTATTTCCTTCTGGTCTATGCCATTGTCTTATGCGAAAAACCGCTGCTTTCAAAACAGCCATTAAAACTTACAAAACAAATCATGTGAAATGAGATAATTGCCTGCTAATACTTTCACGGATTTTTCGATGACAACTCTTAACACACAACATCAACATCAACTTACCTTACTTTGATCTTTACATTGACTTACTTTATGACTTAGACTAACGGGTATTCCAGATGGCATCATGGTTTTTTGAACGCAGCATCTTGCCTTAAATGATGTAAATAACATATTAAAAGAAGTTATTTGTGCTTTTAAATAACGGTATATTTATTTCATGATTGATTTTGAGTTATATGAATATTGATCCTAAAGTAAACATCTAGTAGAAATAGAAAAAAGTTTATGTCTTAATTCGATTTATTATACATAACAAGTCTGATGACACACGTTCATATTTGATAAATACATACTAATCATGTGTGTTTTTTTATTTTTTACAGCGACCATTTTGGGTACCCCTTATTGAAGGAAAAATATTCAGGCCCGACAACACCAGTGCGAGGTACCAGGTGTAAACTAAAATACAAATTTGAACCACATTGCAGTGGTAAACTTCCAAACGGTAAATAAAGAATCTGTTCAAAGGTAACGTGATTGACCGTTGTCAAAACTTTAGTTATAGTTTCCCAAATGTAACATACAAACAAGTAAAATAATACTCAGGACCAAGAAACCTATTTGAACTTGTCTTTTGTTTATGAATAATTGTCATTGAACTGTGATAAATTTCAAAACATAAAATCACGTACATAGCGTTAAACACAACAACCAAATATTAGAACTCTAACTAAATGGCAAAGTGGTTAGAATATCATTTTAATGGAATCCAAAGTCATGTGTTTAGATCCTGGCAAAGGCAAATTATTTTATTCCAATAATGACATGTATTTACATCAAAATAAAACAAAACATATGTGTAAAGTATGTTGAACTGTTAATCAAACTAAATCAAGTGTCATGCAAACTGTGTGAAGCTTTCGTAAAAGCACTGACTAGTACTAAATATAAAGGAAAAAGTTTAAATAGTGAGTCATATAACCTCTCCAATTATGATCACGTGCTGTACATGTGTATAGTATCAAAGTTATCGTGTATACCAAACAACCTTTTGGCCTCCGCTTTGTAACAATATATTATTTATCTCAAACAACAATTTCATAACACATTAAGATTCATGGAGTTTAATTCAATACATTATATTTACAAATGTAGATACACTAATATTTACATGAATTGTATGCTAAAAAGTTTTATTTTACATGAACATGAAAATGGTTTCTTGCTTAAAAATAAATTGTGTGAGATATATATACCTCACTAAATGATACTCTGTGATTGCAGATTGTAAGGTAAACATGTAGTAGTAAAGAATACTAAAAAATGGTAACTCCAAATTCGTTCATGATATTGTTCATATTACTGAGAATCAGTTGCACACCATTTGTTTGTCAAATAAAGCGATTACACACCGAACTTAATAGCTTAGTCTGTATGCATTCCACAACAATTATGATAATTAGTATTGTGAACATTCAATTTCTTGAAAAGGTCTATACTTAAAGTATTAAGCCATAGACACAATGAAAGTTGAGTCAAATTTTTCGTAAAGTCACGAAGAATTAGCAGTTAAAATTGATAACTCCTTATTTAATTAAACATTTTTACAGAGCTGTTGAAGCTTTCTCCATGTCTTTGTTGTTCTAGTGCTGATCACTGTTCCCTCTCGGTGTTCTTTTATATTGTCTAAATAATTGTAAACACAGATAAAGATTTTACTTGCAATCAATAAAATAAGGGCAAAAAAACAATATTTGAAGAGCTTTTTAAAGTATGTCAAATTACTGGTCATAATTAAGGCCTTCTCAAGCCGTTCTGAGTTATATAATATTATGAAGAAAATAATATCAAATAATATGAATAGTGCAGCAATCAAATCACTGCACTGATCCGTCGGATTTTCATTTTTTTTATTTGTTATTCTTTCCTTTCTGCAGAGACGAGATTTTTCTGTATTGTGTCTGCCTGAAAGTTTAGCATCAGACACTTTTTTTTCAAACTCGTCTAGATGGCATTCACTTGACAAACTAGCAGTAGTTCTTTCCTTTGTGTTGGGGTGCACGCATATGTTTCCACTCACTTTGTATTTTTCCTGTGCTCTATTTGTCTCAGGCTCTTTGGACATTGTTCGTTCCGTTGAGGCTGGATTGGAAATGTATTTTACCTGTTCTGTCTGATGGTGCATGCATTTTTTTCTATTCTTTTTCCCTTTTGAATGTTTTGTTTTCTTTAGATTTGCTTGATGTATTTTTGGTGTTTGTTGGTTTTGTATATGAAGGCATTTGTGCTGTTCGTTCGTTAGCATTGTCTCCTTTAAAAAAGATGTTTTGCTTTCCTCCGTTTGTTCATTCCTGCTGATCACTTTTTCAGGTAACAGTTCCTTTGGTTGTGGGACAGGTATAGATGCATCCGTTGCATCACTGAAAGCAATTGTTCCTTTTTTGGCATTGCATTGGTTATGCCTTTTGTTTTGCTTTTGATATGGCAAATCCGTTGACTTCTTTACAGAGTCAAGGTTACAATCATCGCTTTTGTCAGCTGGACAAGTAACGCTTGTTTCTAAAACCGGAAAGTTGTTTTCATCCATATCATTGTTTGGTCGATACTCATTTTCTGAATTTTTATTGTTGTTGATTGTTGATTTAGCACTTTCATCGGCATCCTGGCTTTTTATTTGTGCACTATCACGCAAGAAATGGTTCGGTAGGAACTCGCATGATATTATATTAAGTTGAACTAGTGATTGTTTCATAAGCAAGCTGTCTTTACATAACCCTCTCTGGATGCTTGTCATTCTGTGAAGAGTATATTCAATCAAGTTTGGTATGTTCTGTGTATAAAACACTTCTAGCATGTAATCCACAAATTCTTCAGTGCTTATTTTACTTGTGAAAAATGTATGTTCCTTTGTAAATTCCTTAGCAATTTGTGTCTGCTCCATGAACTCTTTGAGTTTTCCGTTTTTGGTCTGGTTGTTATTTTTAGTGTGATAGAGTATGATTAAAGGGCCCTTTGTTATTAAATATGCAATCAAATTTGTCATTTTCTCTTTAACGACTGCAGGTATTTTACATGGGATTAGGTTTCTTTCAGGAATCATGTAGTGAGGCACATAATTCTCAGAAATACATCGTTTTAGGTAACTCAGAGCGTCTTGTATACGTAGTACTATACCTATGTGTGTGAATTCTGTAATTGGCCTGTTTTCTGCTTCCCAGAACAAAACATTTTTCATCACATATGACGTTATCTGTTGATCTATTGGTCGTAATAGAAGCTTTCCTACAGTTTTAAGAACAACATAGACTTTCTTGTGCATGATATTCATAGAATGAAAAAGGGCTAATTCTCCAGCAGGAAAACAGATACGCCATTGTAATTCCCTCCATTTGGTTCCTTTCTGTCCAGTGGGAACCACTACTGCAGTCATGGTCGAAACTGTATTGACCACATGTATGGGTGGCCAGTCATAACTTCTTGCTCTGCATTTCCAGCCAGATATTTGGTTTTTTGCTTCGTATGGAAACCCTCGAACATAGTCCATTGTTTGGTCTGTGACATTCCAGAGTTTCATGACATATCGTTTAAATGTATTCCTTGTTTCTGAAATTTTAACAAAAGATGGCCCTTTTCTTCCTAGATACTTTGTGTTTTTGCCTATGAGTCCTTCGCTTGTTAAAAACATGTCATCATTTCTACTCATGAATTTGTGCGAAGATAGATACTTCTTGTTCTTCCTGTTAACCAAAGCATGTTCGAGGAACCAGAAGTTCTCTTCATTGCTGCCTTTATGAAGAAGCCATAGAAAAGTGTGTCCAGGTGGTGCCATTTTGTCATCGACAACAAACACAATGTCAGAAGTATTATAGTCCAGATCTCTTCTCTCCAAACATTTAATGAATTTGTAGATTTGCAGAACGTCAATGTCATTTGTTAATTGCAATCCAATGCCTTCTCTTTGACTGCCAATAAAAATTCTGTCAATATCATCATGATTCTGAATTATTCTTGCCGATAAAGTGCGAGCTACAGTTGTCTTATCCCATGATAAGGTGCGTTGCTTGATGTCTTCTTCACTGTATCCTAGTTTTTCTAAGTGCTGATCTAGTATCAGGGATGCAGTTTTTGTGTTTCTAAAATAGCAGTAACATAAATTATTACGATTTTGTGATATAATTACACATATTAAGGTGGTACTAAATCATCTCGGGTTGTGCTTTTTTAACTATCATAATAAAAAAAGCTCATCTTAAATTGATTTTTCACAACTCATAATAGTAACATCATAAACTTTGTATAAATTCGTAGCATATGAATGTGCTTCCGACAAGTAAGCTTTCTTGTACGTGCTTGCAGTCGAATTGCGTGCGAATTAACTTTAATTTATGCTTGTTTTTTTTATTAATAATGACGTACCACACAAAAAAAAATAGTTTCAATAAAAAACACAATGTGTAAACATTTTCCTATGTTCCATTACGACGATTTATTTGCAGTGTGAACTGAAAAATATATTACCTTTTGCTACCCGTTATCCAACCTATTAAGTCTCCCACACTGTCCATTTCCCTTTTCCACTCAAATATCATTTAAATCAGGTCCTCCAGAAGCAGGACTCATTGTGAATGGCTACAAGATTAGCCCGGGCAGCACTTTATATACTTGCTATATCAGCCATGATCATGACCTTGATTTGGTTGAGCACATTGGGATAAATACAAACACAGATGTATCTGTATAGGAGCTATATCAGCAGATATGGTAGTATTGAATTATTTCATTATTGGCGAGCTAAACAAATCTTGGTTTTCCCAAGATCAGAAATAGGTTAGTTCAGCCAATCAGCTATTGCAACGTATATTTTGTCTATTTTTGTTTCGTCTTTAATGCTAGTCACATGCAAGTGCACTCAAATATAACTGGGTCAGGCAATTCTATTGATCATATTTGAAAACCTATGCCAGCTATCGAATTGTAAGGCCAACGCTAATAGCTACATTTTAACAGGTTAATACATTTGAGCTTTGTTTGGAATATTGATTAAATTTAATATTGATCTTGAAAGTGCAGTTGATTGCAGTACATGTTTTATTATGTTATATCGCTGTTGCTGCTGTAGCTGATTCTGCTTTATTACTGTGTTGTTGTTGTTTGTTTTTTTGGGGGGGGGGATTCAAATTAATTATGCTTGCCATGCTTGCTATGAGTGTGATGATGATATGATGATAGAAAATGATAACGATATTGTATTTATGATGGTCCTGGCAATGGTTTTGATGATGATGGCAATTATAATGATGACATTTACTTGACCAACTACCAGTAGTTATTTCCTTTTTATTATTATCATCATAACGATAATTATTACTGAATATGATTATGATGATTATGGCAATTATGATGATGCCACAATGACCATGACAGTAATCATCTTCATCATTATTTTCGTTATTATGAATGATGATAATGACGATGACGATGACGATGTCCATGACCATGATGACGATGATGACAATGATGACGATAAAGACGATGACAATGATGACGATGACGAAGATGATGATGATGAGATGGATGATGAGGATGATGATGATGATGATGATGATTATGACGATGATGAAGATGATGACGATGATGACGACGACGATGATGATGATGATGAGGAGGAGGAGGAGTGGGAGGAGGATGAGGATGATGATGAGGATGATGATGATGGGGGTGGTAGTGGTGGTGGTGGTGGTGGTGGTGGTGGTGGTGGTGGTGGTTATGATGATTATGGTGATGATGGTGGTGATCGTGNGATAAAAACATGTCTCCCGGAGTTCAAGGGGCAGAAGGGGAAAGCAGGGACTGCTTAAACCCTTCAAGATCAGGATGTAAAACTGTAGTGGCAGGGAGGTTGTTCCACATCACAATAGCACTTGGGAAAAATGAAAACTTATAATAATTTGCAGTGGTATGGATCTGTCTGTAGGAGAGGGGGATGCATGTGACGAGTGAATCTGGTGGGTCTCTCGATATATGATGGTAGGGGCACAGCCACTAAACCCTGGATAATTTTGAAAAAGATGATTAATTTTGTGTCATTTCGTCTGTCTTGTAGGGTCTGCCAACCCAGTTCCTGTTGCATGGAGGTGACACTGTCGTAGTATGGGGAATAGTTATGCTTGACCAAGCGGACTGCTCGACGCTGTACTTTTTTTTATTTTTTTTGTATATTTTGTCATGTGTGAGGACTCCATACGGAAGAAGCATATTCAATCTGTGGTCTAACTATGGTCTTGTTTGCGAGCTGGCGAATGTTGGAATTTCTTGTGTGTATGTTCCTGCGGAGAAAACCAAGAGATATATGTTTTCTATTTAAGTGTGACGTAGTTTACGTATTACAGCCAACAAGTAAATTGTTTGTTTCCACAAAAAATAGGGTATGTAGGCAGACCACAGTATTTTTTGCAATTTTATCGTCTAAGGAGTTTAAATGACATACATCTTCCAAATATCTACGCAACATTGCTTCCTTCATATGTAAGGGTTAATTAAGCGGAGGTGATCAAATGTAGCAAACATGATAAAAACGCAGCCTGGAAAACACTATAAAAGTTAATTGCCGGCACGAACAAAACTTACGGTTGTTTGGTTTATTCGTGTATATGCATGTACACTTATAGGTGGCATTATATGGTCAGATCTACCCCAACCCTGGTTCTCAGAAAAAACCATTACTGTTAATTTAAGCGCACCTAAACACATATAGATTGAGTTTGGTTGATTTCTGAGTTAAACGTCATTTAAGAAGCCATTTCATACCGAACATGGGATTGGTAACATTATCAATCTTCATAATTTAGACTATAGCCACTTTTTATCTTCGACCTAAATGAAGTTGTACTGGAATGTAGCCTATTCTCTTTCGTCTTTTCTTTTTTTTTTGGTTTATTGTTGCCTCAGGGGCGGATAACTCTAAGTGTGTTCGAGAAATTTCTGAAACATGGCAGAGGCAGCGAAAAAACAAGTAACTGACAATTAAATATGCTTATTGTTTCTTTCTGGTTAAATGTTAGTTTATGATTTTCCCTCTTGTTATGTTATTGAACGTGTTGTAAATTTATTTTGTCATCAAGTTTTGTGAATTCGCCGATAGATCATGCCGGTGTTATCACATGGACCTTGGCTTGGCTTATTTATGAGTTTATCCATTCATTATTTTCCTTCTGCATATATATCGTTTTCTTTTAGTTTTGCGCTTAAGTAATCGTTAACTTATTAGACAAATACTCACTACTTTAAATATAACAACAATGGATACAGCACCAGTCTTCACGATACAGTCAGTCAACCAGTTTAGAATCACCCGGCAAAAAACGTTATCCCTGATTCTCATAGTATCGGCCCTCCTCATTGTATCGTGACTTTAACCAGGCAACTCGGAAAAACCTTCAAGAAGTGCAGGACGCAGGTTTTTTTTCCCACTTTTTGGGAAGATAGCCCATGGCTTTGGAATTGGGAATTTTATCGGCGTTTTCAAGAAATTGGGAAAATAAATTCAGGATTGAACGCGCAAAAGTCTACTGAATTGGGGAAAACTAGTTTGATATAAGTCTTAATATTAATTCAAATTAACAGAATAAAATCATATAAATCCTTATTATTATTAACTTGTTTAGATGTAATTGAAATAAAATTGATATAAAATAATCATTAGACACTTTTTTTTTTTGGAAATTGGAAATGTTTTACCAAATTTTGGGGGAAAAGTATACTTTTTGTCATTGGGAACAAAGCCGTTATTCGGCTATAAAATCGGGCCAAAAAAAACCCTGGGACAGGAAATGGTTTTCAATTTTTAGAACTTTTATTTTATTTGCTGTATATTAATGACTATTGATGCGATCATTTTTATATGATTTCAGGTTTTGATTGGAAAGTAGGTCATGTTAAATCCTGGGTGATGATGTGATTTTTTAATTATTTAAGACATACTTGTGTAGTTTATTAATGGTTTATTAGTAGGTTTATAAAAAGTTTACAATCCCCTTATTTGTGAAAAAAATGTAACAATATTTACAGACCAATATGGGCAAGAGTTTGTTTTTTCCATTAGGAAGCTATTTATAGAACGAGCACATGCGCATAGTAACAAACCTTAGCAACCAATCAGAAGGGCCGATATGATGAGATTCTATTTACATGATACACATTTCTACAGGGAGCTAAGTTTAGCCAGTATTTTGTCAAAACACTGCCGGTTTTAATGCAGTTTTTGTTGTTATGCCCTAGAACACATGTTTAACTATTGATGGACGCATAAAACAAGTGCGTTTTTTAATATTTTCACTTAAAATATTAAGATGTATTCATTAAGAGGGCCGATACCACGGGTACACACTTATGGAGCATATCATTGTCTCAAATATGATGACTTTCTTTGATAATCATGATATCCTCAGTCCCTTCCAACATGGTTTCCGGTCAAAACGTAGTTGCGAAACTCAGCTGCTGAGTTTTTCCCAAAAAGTCCTTGACAGCCTAGACAGTGGACTACAGACTGACGTCATTGTGATGGATTTTTCAAAGGCCTTCGACAAAGTCGACCATCACAAGTTAATACACAAGTTAAATAACATGGGGGTTGACTGCCATGTCTCCTCATGGATTAGGTCATTCCTGAGCAACCGTAGCCAAAGGGTTGCGGTTGAAGGTCAAATCTCTGACAATTTGCCCGTGTTATCCGGTGTCCCTCAGGGTTCTGTTGTTGGACCCTGCCTGTTTCTGGTATACATCAATGACCTGCCAGAAACCGTCAAAAGTAAAACAAGGTTATTTGCGGATGACACAATAGTTTACCTAACAATTAAGGGACAGACAGACGCAAACCGACTACAAGAGGACTTACTGAGACTTGAAGGCTGGGAGCGGGACTGGGCTATGGAGTTCAACCCAGATAAGTGTGAGGTACTAAGGATCACACGCAAAAAGAACCCCACNTAAATATTCCAAGTCATCATTAAACATTAAAATAATTTATGATTGAAATCATTTTGTCTGTTTTAATCACATAATATTCCAGAACAGTCAAATGATGCTTTTGTCTTATTAATATATAGTATACTGTTCACCAGAAAACAGTTTCCCGAAACAAAGGTAAATTAGGTGTATTCAAAGTCAAACACTATTAGGATTCAAACACATGCGAACAATCCAACCCATCACAATACTAGAGTACATTTCTTTTCAACTTTTACATGATTTGCAATATTGTGACATTTAATGTTAAATTGATGAGTGCACTTGGCATTTTTATGTCCCCCAGTCTATACTGGGGGACATATTGTTTTTGCCCTGTTTGCTTGTTTTTTGGTTCGTTTGTTGGTTTGTTTGCACAAACTTTAACATTTGCCATAACTTTTGCAATATTGAAGATAGCAACTTGATATTTGGCATGCATGTGTATCTCATGGAGCTGCACATTTTGAGTGGTGAAAGGTCAAGGTCATCCTTCAAAGTCAAAGGTCAAATTTATTGGTCAAAATCGCTCAAAAGGGGACATAGTGTTTCACAAACACATTACTTGTTTAACATAGGTTTGATAGATCAATTAATCTTTTTAAGATCCACCTCAAAATATCAGATGATCCTTGGAAGCAATATGAAAATTGATATTATGAACATCCCACAGTTTTAAAATAATCTATTTTACAATTCAAATTGTATTTCAAAAAGTCATTGGTTTTCTTTTTTATTTGTCCTGAATTTTCCAACTGAGTAAGTGTTTAAACATATTCTACAAATAAGGTGGCAATGGGGGAGTAATGTCTCAGCCCAACAAAATGTTAAAAGCTGCTTAGTATAAATGGATGATTTGTATTGCCCCGACCCATAACACCTACACATTTATCTAGGCTGAAGAACTCAAAAATGAAGGAAACAAGGCCCTAGCAGACAGTAAATATGACGAGGCTTTGAGGTTGTACACCGAGGCTCTGTCCCTCGACAACAGTGCCGTGCTGTACAGCAACAGGTCAGCAGCTTATTCAAAGGCTGGAAACCACCTGAAGGCATTGGAGGATGCTGAGAAAGCTATTGAATTGAAACCTGACTGGGTTAAGGTACAGTTTTAGCTTATTAAGGTTCACTTTTACGTTATAGAATAAACAATTGAAATGTTACTGTTCGTTTGTTCATCTGAAACTTTTAGGAAATGTTCATGCTACTTATCAAGTTTGGAAAATTTTCATATTGAAAAACATTTAACAACAACAAAATTGAAATAGATAGCTTTAACAGGTTTCATTTAAGTCAACATTGAGTTATGAACCAGACAAGCATAATTTCACGATTTAAAACTTTCCATAAATTTACTTAGCTATATATTCCTGTATTAATGATTTGCCACTCAGAAAAATATGTGTCCATCCTGTTTGGACAAACAAACCATATTTAGAATTGAGAAAACTTCCTTTAATACTGTTAAAATTTGGAAAACATGTACAGTGCCTTATTAATATGGCAAAACATTTAATTATTTTAAAAATATAAAAAAGGACAATTTAACAGGGATTTCAATTGAAGCAGAATCCTGCTTTTGGATGCAAACATTTTATAATCTGTACTTTTGAGTCCTGCAAATCTGCCTTGCATCATTTTGATACAAATGTTACCGAGAAGCCATAATACTGAAGTTTTTTTACCCCTGAAAATCGCATTTGACCGGTGACAATTTTATGCACATGGTCAATTGAGTCCTGGTTTTCAAAATCTGTGACATCCCTGATTTAAGGACCATTCCGATAAGACATTTTCTGTTCACATTTATTTCATACATTTGTATTTTACAACCCAGGGTTGGTCACGCAAAGGTACTGCACTATGCTATCTGAAACGTTATGAGGAGGCTAAGATTGCCTTTGAAGAAGGTCTGAAGATTGAGCCAGAGAATGAGCAGATGCAGTCAGGACTGGAAGAAGCTGAGTCACATCTCACCGGTCAGTGTCACGAACCATTCTTGCTGTTCTTTTCAACTCAGTATAAGTTTACAACGACGATTTTCATTGTTTCTTTTTGACTTGAATTGTGGATATCTGTCATCATTTTCATGTGATTTTCTTAATTTAAGTTATATCCAGGGTTTCCCTGTCAGAGGTCATTATGACTTGTCGCTGCCAACTTCCCTTCTTGATCCATGGTAGTCTAGTAACATACCTTATTTTTCCTGACATGCCTTAATTTTACACCAGATATGTTGTAACATGTTGAGCAATACACTATTAACAGAAACCATATTCTGAACACGAGGGTTTTGCTTGTTTATAAGCCTGGGAATCGATATGAGGGTCACTTGCTTTATATAGCTCATAAATTCCATTATTGGTTTGAAACTGCTTACATTCGAGACATTTAGCAAAGCGTAAAAATATATTTCAGGTCCTGGTGGCAGCCAGTCCCTAGGCAACCCCTTCTCGGACCCGATGGCAGTGTTCAAGCTGGAGAACCACCCAAAGACTGCCCAGTTCATGAAGGACCCCATGTTCAGAACGAAGATTCTCATGATGCAGCAAAGTGGCTCTATGCAGTAAGTATGACAAGATTTCATAGGGCCTTCATTCTTTATATGAACCTCGTTCTAGGAAAACTGGGCTTTATGCATGTCCTTACAGTGTCAACCCAGATAACTGGGCTATATGCATGTCCTTACAGTGTCAACCCAGAAAACTGGGCTATATGCATGTCCTTACAGTGTCAACCCAGAAAACTGGGCTTTATGCATGTCCTTACAGTGTCAACCCAGAAAACTGGGCTTTATGCATGTCCTTACAGTGTCAACCCAGAAAACTGGGCTTTATGCATGTCCTTACAGTGTCAACCCAGAAAACTGGGCTTTATGCATGTCCTTACAGTGTCAACCCAGAAAACTGGGCTTTATGCATGTCCTTACAGTGTCAACCCAGAAAACTGGGCTTTATGCATGTCCTTACAGTGTCAACCCAGAAAACTGGGCTTTATGCATGTCCTTACAGTGTCAACCCAGAAAACTGGGCTTTATGCATGTCCTTACAGTGTCCTTACAGTGTCAACCCAGAAAACTGGGCTATATGCATGTCCTTACAGTGTCCTTACAGTGTCAACCCAGAAAACTGGGCTTTATGCATGTCCTTACAGTGTCAACCCAGAAAACTGGGCTTTATGCATGTCCTTACAGTGTCCTTACAGTGTCAACCCAGAAAACTGGGCTTTATGCATGTCCTTACAGTGTCCTTACAGTGTCAACCCAGAAAACTGGGCTATATGCATGTCCTTACAGTGTCCTTACAGTGTCAACCCAGAAAACTGGGCTATATGCATGTCCTTACAGTGTCCTTACAGTGTCAACCCAGAAAACTGGGCTATATGCATGTCCTTACAGTGTCCTTACAGTGTCAACCCAGAAAACTGGGCTATATGCATGTCCTTACAGTGTCCTTACAGTGTCAACCCAGAAAACTGGGCTATATGCATGTCCTTACAGTGTCCTTACAGTGTCAACCCAGAAAACTGGGCTATATGCATGTCCTTACAGTGTCCTTACAGTGTCAACCCAGAAAACTGGGCTATATGCATGTCCTTACAGTGTCCTTACAGTGTCAACCCAGAAAACTGGGCTTTATGCATGTCCTTACAGTGTCCTTACAGTGTCAACCCAGAAAACTGGGCTATATGCATGTCCTTACAGTGTCCTTACAGTGTCAACCCAGAAAACTGGGCTATATGCATGTCCTTACAGTGTCCTTACAGTGTCAACCCAGAAAACTGGGCTATATGCATGTCCTTACAGTGTCCTTACAGTGTCAACCCAGAAAACTGGGCTATATGCATGTCCTTACAGTGTCCTTACAGTGTCAACCCAGAAAACTGGGCTATATGCATGTCCTTACAGTGTCCTTACAGTGTCAACCCAGAAAACTGGGCTATATGCATGTCCTTACAGTGTCCTTACAGTGTCAACCCAGAAAACTGGGCTATATGCATGTCCTTACAGTGTCCTTACAGTGTCAACCCAGAAAACTGGGCTATATGCATGTCCTTACAGTGTCCTTACAGTGTCAACCCAGAAAACTGGGCTTTATGCATGTCCTTACAGTGTCAACCCAGATAACTGGGCTTTATGCATGTCCTTACAGTGTCAACCCAGATTAGACTGTTCAGTCAGCTTAGGCTTATCAGGGATGACACTCTCTGCCTTGACCCCAGGTTCGTTCAGAACATTAAAGGTGAAAGTCTCTTCCCTTATAAGCCTGTGCTGACTGCACAGGAATATCTGGGACGACACTTTCTGCTCATGCAGTAAGCCAGGTTTTCCCTGATGTAGGCTCATATGACAGTGACATTGAGTGATTCACATGTCCTGGGAAAAAATAGGGCATCACCCCAAAGAAGAGAAACACACTTTCCACCAAAATGTACTTTATTCTGGGTTCTTTGTTTAAAAAATGAATACCATGCTTGTTGCAATTATTTGGCACAAAACCTTAAACATTACACCAACGCTAGCCTCTTATGAAACGCCAGTCGAGGTTTTGTGTTTAAAAATTTGTACGTCTGGTTGAATAATGTGTTATGAAGAAAAGTACTCCAAAAAAAGGTTACAGGTACTGTAACTGTAACCGTACCTTTATTTTCATTTTCTTGCAGGACTAGTATGCCATGTACCGTTACTGCATTTATTTTTTCGTCTTTTTCCTTTTTATATGCCCGTTTTTACAAAACGGGATGTATTATAGTTTCACCCTTGGCTTCGGGCAGCGGCGGCGGCCACAGCAGTGTCAGCTCTCTTATTCAAATAGTATTCATCTGATTTTCACCAAACTTAATCAGAAGTTGTATCTTGACAATATCTAGGTCAAGTTCTTATATGGGTCATGTCGGGTCAAAAACTAGGTCACGAGGTCACTAAGTGCATTTCAAGCATTTTGCAAGGTGTCTAAAACCTTCGAACAGGCGTATCTTGTGACAATTTGGCACTCTTGTTTGTATTACATATTATTACATATTAATGTCAATTCATTCATTTATACCCCAAACCATGTCATATTATGCTTCTTAAATCAACTTTGTTAAGTATGAAAGGGATGCCCTAGGCCTTTATCATACCTATTGACTCAGACAATACAAGTTTAAGATAATACAAAACTGTTACTGCAGCCCGCAGTGTGTTTTCTTTGCAGGAACATCAACGATCCTCGCATGATCCAATGTCTTGGCGTGCTTCTCAACATGGACTTCTCGATGATGGATGGCAAGGACCTTCCAGATGACGACGATGACATGCCCCCCACTACATCCTCAAAGCCTCAGCCTACTGGCCGCAATGAAGGGGCAAAGAAAGCCAACAGTAGTGAACACAAGCAAACACATTCTCAGGCAAATTCAGTGTCTGATGAGCAAAAACAGGTGAAAGCATAGATAGTCAGTCAGTGTTGATGTTGTTTTTTTGTCAAATTTGGCGCTGAAATTCGGCCCAATTTTCAATCTCAAACAGTTCGTTTTTCTCTCAAATGACCGCCTAAAATTTCCAATTGAACGTTAAAAAAAAAAATATTATCAGAAACCATAACCATAAATGATTCATTCAGGCCATAGCCGCAAAAGAGAAGGGCAACAATGCGTACAAGGTGAAAAACTTTGAAGAAGCCCTGAAGTTTTATGATGAGGCGATTGCATTGGACCCTACTGACATGACATATCTTAATAACAAAGCTGGTAAGTTGATTAACAGGCATATACATGTATATAATTCTTACCAAAACGTATTGATAAGTATCGGATTAAGTTAAACTTTAATTTAAAAAGAGAAATGGTATAAAAACTTTTTGTGGTTAATTTTGCTTGGTTTAAGGTTAGATCATGAATTACCAAACTGTAATGTTTGCAAGTTTCCATGTATGTAATAAAGATCCAAAAATACTTTTAAGATGTTTTCCGAATTTACTTGCTGTTGGAATAGAAAATTGTGTAACTTTACTTGCTGTTGGAATAGAAAGTTGTGTTCCTGAGCTTAAGACGTATCAGCCTTTTACAGCTCAGTTACGCATATTGACCCGTTTGTAGTTCAACCCAGAAAACTGGGCTTTATGCATGCATCGAAAATCAAATTAAATATAAGACTTTTCTTACTAGATTCCAGTTTGAAAGGCTTAATTTCCAACTCTGAGATACGGATGAGCAGCAAACAGCATATACAGTACAGGCAGCGTGTACTTGGACAAAAACGCGTGTTCGCGGTGTTCAATTTTCCCGATGGGTGACATTTCGCGGGGGGCGGACACGCTACTGACCGCGGTGTTCGGCGAACACCCGAAATCGCCGCGATTGCACCCTATCGTTAACGGGAACACCCGTGATCACCGCGATGCTGCGCAGCCACCGTAAACACCTGTCTGCGAGGGTCATTCACACGTTTTAAATGTGCATGAACAAAATAAAATCATATACTTCATGTACATGTAGATATAATGTGCACATTTATGCGTACTTAAACTCGGGCAGTACGTTTAGTCGGAAACTAAAACTAAGCGTTTAGATGATCGATACGATTCACTTTTATGGTGTTAATCAATGCAATTGCCCTTTTTGTTTTCACAAAATTAGGTTTCATTTCTCCCGATTTCCAGAAAATGACTTGTACATGTTGCATGAAATCTAAATATAGCGTGTTACAGCGTGTTTGATTTTTATTTTATTCAGATGAAATGTCAATTCCAAATCATTCGCGAGCTACCCCGGTACTTGAGAAGAAATTCACTACGAAACTTTAAATCGAAATTAAAAGATCCCAATGTTGTCTGCGCTACGAAGATTTTGTGTAAAAAATAAATACACCCACGCCAATTTTCGCGCGCTTTTTATGGTTCAGAACAAAGAAAATGAAAATATCATGGGCATATATACATGTATTTATTTGTGGCTACAAT
>VMBQ01000607.1:255524-269796 GCA_007657795.1 Dreissena rostriformis
AACATTCATTCTACAGCTAGTACCTGATAGATACAATAATGTCTGGACGTGGAAAGGGAGGAAAAGGACTCGGAAAGGGAGGCGCTAAGCGTCACCGAAAGGTTCTGCGTGATAACATCCAGGGTATCACGAAGCCCGCAATCCGCCGTCTCGCTCGCCGTGGTGGTGTGAAACGTATCTCTGGCCTCATCTACGAGGAGACCCGAGGTGTCCTCAAGGTTTTCCTTGAGAACGTCATCCGCGATGCCGTGACGTACACCGAGCACGCCAAGAGAAAGACCGTCACTGCCATGGACGTCGTCTATGCCCTCAAGAGACAAGGCAGGACTCTGTACGGATTCGGCGGTTAATAATCGAACGCTCTACAGAAGCAGCTCAAAAACGGCCCTTTTTAGGGCCACACACATTTTTCGAAAGACTTGTCTAACAAATTGTCAACACATACTTACATGTTACATAAAAGTGTCGATTCGACCCCGTATAAGCATTCATACATTAGATACACACATTTTGGTATGGATCGTATGGTTCATAAGTCTTACCCATTGTCCCTAAATCAGTACTTGTTTACAAGGCGTGCGAACGTATAATTATTAGGCATCGTGTAAGTGCATGATTTCGTTCAGCCCGAATACCAGTATTAATGGGGAAAATCATTATCACTTGAAGGTTTCGTTACCAGATCTGCGTCCTGGCCGGTGTTTGCGTTCATGTTTCGCTATGACAGACGCTAGTTGTATAAGCGTGTGTATTATGTTTAATGTAAATCACGGTGGAGGATGTATTATTAGTTTAAAAAAAATATACTAAGTATTAAAAGATCATTGATAATTTGCGATGCAAACATAAGACATCGACAAGATTGACTTTGTCTTAAAGCCGTAAATACGATAGCGCATGCGTCAATACTGCAGCGAATCAGAAGCGAGCGCGCTGTACACCGTTCTTAAGTAGGTCAATCCGTTTTCGAGAGTGAGCCGTTCATATAAATAGAAGTTGAAACGCGCTGCCCACATTCATTCTATTCTTCACGAATTAGAAATCATGCCGACCAAGGGTGTTGCAAGCAAGGGCTCTAAGAAGGCCGCCACCAAGGCGAAGACCGCCCGCTCCACTGACAAGAAGAAGCGCAGGAGGAGGAGGGAATCATACGCCATCTACATCTACAAAGTCCTCAAGCAGGTGCACCCCGACACCGGAGTGTCCAGCAAGGCCATGTCCATCATGAACAGCTTTGTCAACGACATCTTCGAGCGCATCGCTGCCGAGGCTTCCCGCCTTGCCCACTACAACAAGCGATCCACCATCACAAGCAGAGAGATCCAGACCGCTGTGCGTCTCCTGCTGCCTGGTGAGCTCGCCAAGCACGCCGTGTCCGAGGGCACAAAGGCTGTCACCAAGTACACCAGCAGCAAGTAAACGAACTTCTGTGGTGCTTCAAAACAAACGGCCCTTTTTAGGGCCACCCCACTTTCTTACGAAAGAGTTGTCTAATTGTCACATGTATACATGTATTAGGTTGCGTTGTATTAGTCCCCCCATAATAAAACAATCAATGATAAGCACGGGTATCTTATAGATAGATAGATTTATTTCGGACAAAGCATACATACACACAATGCATTAAAACAACATGTACATAAAACAATATGAAGTAAAAAACAATCATAATTGAAAAGTACATGCATTGAATGGACTATGGCATGCAAACTAACGCCAAGGATTACACAAAAAAGAGCAATATCCCTTATTTCCATAAGGTTACGGTATTTAAAATGATTTGTTATATGATCTGTTTTAGAACCCATGGTTAAATTGTTGATTGCCAATTAGCAAAACAATACTTTTTATTACTGTTTGAATTTGTAAAACCTTGTCAAATTTAAACATTCACTGATCGAGACCTTTACCTGTTAACTGATTTTTAGAACAGATTATTCCCCCTTTTGTGTTTATAAAAAGTATGGTTAAGGCTTGCATGAATGCATTAAAGACGAAATTTGCTGAAGATTTGTGGTGCAGCATTAAGATATCTTTGTTACTACTACAAATATTCAAATATTGAAACTTCACATATGTCTTGTCTTATAATGCAATTTCAATAATCCAGGCTTATAACTCTGACCCCCCAATTTAGCACCTTTCCTGTTTTATAAATACAAAAAAACTTCCTTATGCTCCCAGGCAAGTACCCAGACGCTCTGAAGCACTATACAGAGGCAATCAAGCGTAACCCTGGCGATGCCAAGATCTACAGCAACAGGGCCGCCTGCTACACCAAACTGCTTGAGTTCACCCTCGCCTTGAAAGATTGTGATGAATGTATCAAACTGGAGCCAAAATTTAGTATGTTGTTCGGGCAGTTCCTAGGCCTGTATTCAAAAAGTTCTTTAAGGAAAACTTAAGAATGTTTATGTCTGAGGCACACTATGAAAAACGGGTTAATACATGTGTGTAAAGTGTTGTCCCAGATTAGCCTGTGCAGTCCGTACAGTCTAATAAGGGATGACACTTTCCACCAAAACTGGAATTTCGCTAAGAAGGTACATTTTTTATAAGAACAAAACCATAAAAGCGGAAAGTGTCATCCCTGATGAGCCTGCATGGACTAATCTGGGACAACAGTTTACCCACATGCATCCAGTCTAGGCAGAAGATGAAGTTCCAAATTAGTGTGTGTGAACCGCTCAGGCTAATCTGGGATGACACTTTGCGCACTTCTTTAAGGCCAGTTTTTGTCAGACCTAGGCTTCTATAATTGCAGCATATGTCTAGAAGTTTTTTTGAAAGCTGCTCTTTCTCTTTTCAATTAAGGAGACTACTAAGCTTGATTTATTTATCACTATTTTGATAACTGGCATTAATTTAATTTTTTAAGAACAAATCCTTGATAACATTCCTATAAGCATAGTTTAATTCATAAACCATTGAAATAAAATTAGTTCAGAACACATGATGTTTTGAAAGTTTTAACATTGATGATTCATTAACACTTTCTTGGCAAGGTTTAAACAATTTCTGAATTTGTTTGCATTTTCTTTTCAGTAAAAGGATACCTAAGGAAAGCAACTATATACACTGCTATGAAGGAAAGTGACAAAGCCAAGTACGCTTATCAGAAGGCCCTAGAGATTGATCCAAATTGTACAGTAAGTGGTCTTATGAATATGAATAGTTTGAGTGCTAAGAATGCTTGTCATTGGTTTTGGTAGACATTCTGCTTTCTGTTATAGGCTTAGAGGCTGAATGATTGGATTTAAAAAAGCATCAAAGGGGAAATTTCTTAAATACTCATAATCTGAAATTGTTAAGATTTATGATGACCTTACCCCTTTTTGTAATTTAAACTCGCACTATATTGTACATTTTTTGGAAAACTTTTTTCTTTCTTTTCGCAATTAAACCAGAAATCTTGTACTATAAAGTTAGATTCTTATATAATATTCAACATTCTTTAAATCAATAAGAAATAACATTTTATGCAAACTTATCATGCGGAATCATGCCTAAATAGTGTAGGTGGGGCTGTAGTGTCGACATTTATTCGCCTACACTAACCAGGCATTCCTACAGTGCAATCCACCCTGCAGGTCATTGTCCTCTATGACGACTAGATTTACTATATAGGCTATATTCAAAAATGGCTTACTCACTCATTGTGTCTGAATCATGCTCCAATAGTGGACTCTGACTCGTCCTAACTAACTAGGCATCCAACGGAACTATTGACCCTATTAGCCATTTGTCACTACGAAGTCAATATAGACTATATAGGCTACATGTATATGAAAAAATGGCAGACTGACACATATCAACTCATCATGCCTGACAGAATCATGCCTGTGCATTATTCCTCCAAACTTTTATTTCGAAATTACTACAGCAATTCAACCTTATATGAGCTCATATAATGTTTGTCAACCAGGAAGCGCAGAAGGGCTACCGCAGCACGCTGATCCAGGAGATTAACCTGTTAGGCCACTGTCCACTATGAAGCTTTAATAAACTGTTAAGGCTGTTGCTTATTAAAATTCAGATCTGTAACTATTTATGCATGTGCATTATTCCTCCAAACTTTTATTGAGGAATGATGTGGACTGCACAGGCTTATCTGGGACGACACTTTACTCACAAGCATTAAGCCCAGTTTTCCCAGAATGCAGCTTATTTGATCCTATATGAGCTTACAAACCGTTTGTTGACCATATATAAGCTCTGTTACTGTGTTTCAAACAGGAAGCGCAGGAGGGCTACCGCAGCACGCTGATCCAGGAGAACAGCGACCCCGAGGCGGTCCGGAAGCGGGCAATGGAGAATCCGGAAATACAGCAGATCCTGGGCGACCCGGCCATGCGGCTAATACTGGAACAGATGCAGCGCGATCCCAATGCTTTGAAAGAGTAAGTGATCCGTCTGAGCCTTGTTCTGGGAAAACTGGGCTTAATGCATGTGCATAAAGTGTCGTCCCAGATACGCTTGTGCAGTCCGCACAGGCTTATCAGTTACGACATTTTCCGTCTAAATTGGATTTTTGCTGACAAAAGACGTCCTATAAACGAAAAATACCATAAAAGCGGAAAGTGTTGTCCCTGATTAGCCTGTGCGGACTGCACAGGCTAATCTGGGTTGACAATTTACGCACATCCATTTAGCACTGTTTTTTAAATTTTTGAAATCTGTGAAGATAGCTAAATGTAACATTACATTATTGTTTTAAGATTTTGTGGGTTACTGCTGCTGCTGTGCTTTTTTGCATCCATGTACACTTCTGTAGTGATAGGTTTCATTATTTGTGAATAATGTTGTGCTGTACACCTTACAAGAGCATTATTATTGTTAGCAGGATACATTAACTTTACTGTGCAGAAGTAAGCAGGTGTTTCATTGGTGGTGAATAATTCTAAACTATACTTGCTTGAAAAAAAGACACTTTTTCCTCATTTTAGTTTTGAGAAATCCAATTACTGTTTTCGGATCCTACATTTTTGGACTCTTAAGACATTGTTTATTTAATAAAATATGTTTTATTTTCAGCCATTTAAAGAACCCCAATATCGCATCAAAGATTGAGAAACTGCTAGAAGCTGGAATCATCGCTATTCGTTGATGAACGCTCGTCCTATACTGTGTAATTGTTCCAATCATGATCAAATGCCCCTGTTTTATGTATGGCAGTGTTTGTACATGATGTATATTTCTTTATATCAATTCATTAATTGAGGATTTGTGGCCATGGAAAAAGATGTTGATTCCAAAATTCATATTGATCATAGCATTTTGTATAACATATATATTCAAAAGCTGTACACAGACAGGGATCTATGAAAAAATGTGTTTTCCCTCCCTTCATAACTGGTTATATTCTGTATTATGAACATGTGCTATTATGTTGTTTGTTCAAACGGTTATTTTCTGTTTATTTAATGGCTTATGGACAGTGAAAATTTGAAATGATGTGTAAATGTATGCATAATTCTTGTATCAATGTATTTTCTGATGACTTTACACTCACATTTCTTATCAATTAAGGATTGTACCTCCATAGTACTATTTGAAAGACCACTATAACATTTTTTTCAACATATTATTCCTGAATACATGTAAACTGTATTTAAGGTGTATTTATGTTAAGATTTTCTATACATGATCAATGTTCATGAATCATTTGCCTTTTGAAATTCAGTTATATTAGTTTGCATAATTCAAAGAAATGTCTTTGATAATTAAATCTTACACTTGTGTGGACTGTTTAACTGATGCGAAAATCGTCCAACTTCATGTGTTCTTGTCACACAGATCATCTTAAAAATATTTATATGCCTTCTGCATTTTTGCTATTTTTTGTTCTAGAATAATGCATTATTGATATAAAAATAAAATTATTAAGGCGTTCACACTTGTCTTGTTATTTTACCTGTGCGAACTTGGAAACAATCTTTGCATAAATCTTATTACTAGGAAAGTTATATTGTAGCGAATCCATGACCTTCTGCTAGCTCACTGACTTGACAAAGTTTCAGGTCACGTAATAGACGGCAGCTAGCCAAATAACACTTCTTGGACAAGCAAAAAGTATAGTTGCAACTCACCAAAGCAGAGTTGATACTCACCAAATATATCTTCTTACCTACCAAATGAATTTAAATTTAAGTATTAATCCCTCCTCACCCCCACTCGATCAAAAGAGGGTATACCGGAATCGCAATTTACGTCTGGTAGACACAAATTTGTAATGAGAAGGTTCTCCTACACTTCATCGACAATGGTCTAACCCTTTTTATCTTTCTGAAACAGTATTGTTACTAAAGACTATTAGCTGACATTTTGAATGTCCCGATTAATCTTTTTTGGTTATGGGACATTGTGTATTGGCCATCTACGTAGCTTTGTTAAATCATGATCCTCGAGTTCATGCTTACCACACCCAGGGGGTCAAATAGTTTTTGAAGACTTGTATAGTAAAATAACTTAAAATATCTTTTCTTCTGAAACCACAAGGCTCACAGGTTTTATATTTGGTATGCTACATTTAATTCTTTGAATGCTGGGAAATTTATCGTCTGCTAAAATGTCGTCTGCTGAATTTGTAAAATTAGCATTTTCTTTGATTTTTTTTTTAAGACCACTATCCGAATAGCAAACAGTTTGGATCCTGATGAGACGCCACGTTCTGTGGCGTCTCATCTGGATCCAAACTGTTTGCAAAGGCCTTCAAAATCCGGTTCCAGCGCTCAAAGGGTTAATTCGTGGTTCTTTTGAAACGTTATTCAGATAATGTCCCAAAACCAGCCAGGCTCCAGGATCCAATTTCTCATTCTTTTAATTTTCTACATATTACTAAATATAGCCTCGCTACTTTGGCAATTTCTAGTTTCGTTGGACTGAAATAATTTCTGCTTTATAAAAAGTCAGCTGTGGTGATTTCGAGTTCTGCATACATTCTTTCATACCTGAATATTGACACGTGTGTTCACGTTGTCGAGAGCCGACGCCGAGCAGTTAGATCTACGTTAGTCCGTACTAGGTTACAACTGTTTCTACGGGCATACATACGAGCCTCGCTCTTGGAAAACGGGGCTTAATGCATATGCGTAAAGTGTCTTTCCAGATTGAGATGTGCAGTCCACACAGGATAATCAGGGACAACACTTTCTGCATTGATTGTAATTTTCGGTTAAAGGAAGTCTCTTCTTTGCGAAAATCCAGTTCAGGCGGAAAGTGTCGTCCCCGATAAGCCTGTGATGACTGCACGGGCTAAAATGGGACGAATAAAAGCACATGCATTAAACCCCTTTTTCCAAAAACGAGGCTCGTATATACCACAGAGGTATGATCGGGATCCCTAATATTCCGCCTGCCATTGACATATAGGAAATTATAATAACGTGAAATGATAACTTTCACATAGTGTTCAAACGATTTATTTGAATCGCGGTGTATCGAAAGCATAAAAAAAAACGAAGCAATAATACAATGACATTTGTGAAGAAAATAGTTAAGTAAATAACATAAAATTGCATTGCTGATTAAGTTCGGTAGTTATACATTTCACAGATACCAATGAAAAGCGCGTGAGTTCTCGGTGCTCCTAACGGAAATGTGAACTTCCGGGTAGGGGTCGATTTTCACATGCAAGCGACGTTTTTGCGTAACGGATACACTGAGAATGTCATCTGACGGATGTGGATGGAATCTAACAAATTGTTCTACATGATGTTGTTTTCCATTGAAAACATCTTCGATTCTGAAATACGGGTTTTGCATGAACGTCTGTCTTAACACAAAATCATGCTTAGTTACATCGTTGTCCGCAGTAGAAAATGCATGACAATAATATGAAAACTTATCTATTTGCATGCCACTGACAACGTTTTCGTGATAGTATGACGTCATAACGTCGTTCGTTGCATCGTTGTGAGACAGAAATAATGTAGACTGGTTACTCGATTTTCCGCGAATGTGAATCGTTAAGGCGTCGTTCAATGCAGGATTGTTCGACAAAAATATCGTAGTCTGGTTACTCGACTTTCCCAGAAACACATATGGCGTATGCCTCCACTTGCTCAGAAGTTGCGTGTTGTTCGTTAAGCAGACGACCGATTCTAACGACAGAGGGTGCGCAAGTATCGAACCTGTGTCTGGATTTGTCTCGACTGATACATGTGCGGGAGGAAATAGTCCGAATGCCAGAAAACTTGCAGCTGCTAGCGACGAATAAATGAACACGTCTGAAAAAAAAGAAGAATGTATCAGCCGTTCATAAGAAATAATGATTTATGCAAAAAAAGTATTATCTGTTTTGGCGAACACCTATAATCGAACAGTTCGTAAATATGGACAAAATGAAAAAAATTGCGTTTTGACCACAGTCGTATTTAAAAAGTGGTTATTTTAAAGGAACGTTTATCTCTATAACGCATAGAAAATGACAAGATGTTAATCATATTGTGTACAATTACACTTTTATGAAGGTAATATTGCAAAAAATACAGATATACAAATGTACATGTATATATGTATGCTGGAATCAAGAGAATCCAGAATAAATCACATATAAACCCCACCCAAAAAATGCCACAGAGATCAACAGGGGTTGAAATATGAGCCACGTTCTTGGAAAACCCGGCTTAATGCATAGACGCAAAGTGTCGTCCCAGATTAGCCTGTGCAGTGCATATCATGCTATTTTGAGTTTACGGAAGTCTCTTCGTAAAGAAAGTCCATTTAAGACGGAAAGTGTCGTCCCTGATCAGCCTGTGCAGAAACCCAGATTTCCGAGAACGAGACTTATATGGATCCATCTCCGAACACACGTGGCTCTATATTGGGATACCCATATCAGATCTACCATTAGATCTATGTGGTCTCAACATAAAGTCGTTATAAACAAACGCTGAAAACCACATGGACCAAGCCTGTAAAAGTGCAAAAGGATTTGCATGTGTCATTTACGGGTTTCAAATCAAATGGGGCTTACATGAAAACTTGAATACTAAATGAGATTTTTTACCAAGTAGTGTGTTACATAGTATGGTTGCTCTTCTTAATAGACATGACAATATAAACGAAATAGCCACAATTAACTTTCCAGTCGATAGCACCGTTGACGAAGAAGTTTTCTAGGCCAGAACATATATGTGGCGTGTTCTGAGAAAACTGGGCAAAATGCTTGTTCGTAAAGTGTCATCCCAGATTAGCCTGTGCAGTTCGCACAGGCTATTCCGGGACGACACTTTCCGCCTAAACTGGATTTTCGCTAAGAAGAGACATCATTTAAACGAAAAATTCCATAAAAGCGGAAATTGTCGTCCCTGATTAGCCTGTGCGGACTGCACAGGCTAATCTGGGATGACAATTTACGCACAAGCATAATGCCCAGTTTTCTCATAACACGCCACATATGTTAGATATAGCTTTCCAACAACCACTTTTGGTTTCAACCTGTTTATTGCATCGAAAGCCTAAAACCTATTGAAACGCTTTCGAGTCTGTTTACTGGGAGAAACAGTGCTTGGTGTCTTGAGGATCTCTTCTAAAGAACGCCCCGACAGTGGGGATCGAACCCCTTAGTTCTCGGTCGCTAGACGGACACCATTTCCACTACGCCAAGGTGACATTAATAATAAAAAATAATAGATGTAACACTAATTCGATTATAATTTTGCTCTTTGACGATGACGACAGTGCGAGACGATACGATGGCGAGAATGCGAGAACGCGATAGCGAGAATGCGAGAACGCGAGAGTACGATGACGAGACTGCGACAATACGATGACGACAGTGCGACATTACGATGGCGAGAATGCGAGAACGCGATGGCGAGAACGCGATAGAACGATGACGAGAATGCGACAATACGATGACGACAGTGCGACAATACGATGGCGAAAATGCGAAAACGCGATGGCGAGAATGCGATGATACGATGGCGACAGTACGATATATCGCATTGTCGCCATCGTACTATCGCACTGTCGCTATCGTATTGTCGTACTGTCGTATTGTCGTCATCGTACTATCGCGTTCTCGCATTCTCGCCATCGCGTTCTCGCATTCTAGCCATCGCGTTCTCGCATTCTCGCCATCGTATTGTCGCACTGTCGTCATCGTATTGTCGCAGTCTCGTCATCGTACTCTCGCGTTCTCGCATTCTCGCCCTCTAGATTTAAATGTGTAACCACGATTGCCCTAACGGTATTCCGTAGGTACCCAAACTGAACGGTTTATGACAAAAACGAGCCCTTTATTTACGACTATCTGAACAGTAATTATATCAACGAAATGGTCATTTGGATTTAATCGCCTTATTGTGAGTTAAGGCTAATTGGAACAATTAAATTTAAATACCAAAATATACTAAGAAGAATTCCTTGGGCCACATTCTTTATTTGTATGTGTAAAGCTTTATACAATACACACAAATTGAAATAGAAGATGTGGCAAGCTGCATGGTGGTGGGTTTTTTAGCCGCAAGTTTAGTTTTAAATGTCGTGTTAAAGGGTCATCTACAGCAAAGGCGGCTTATTCCAGTGGTTTTGAGCAGAAAAAGCATCCTGTTTTGCATTTAAATTATTTGCGTTGGGAAGGTTCGGAACATATTCGGAATCTGGCTTAATTGAGACTTGATTAAGCCTCGTTCTGAGAAAACTGGACTTAATGCATGTGCGTAAAGTGTTTTACCAGATTAGCCTTTGTAGTCCGCACAGACGAATCAGGGACGACTTTTTCCGCTTTTATTGCATTTTTCATTTATATGTATTCTCTACTTAGCAAAAATCCAGTTTATGTGGAAAGTATCGTCCCTGATAAGACAGTGCGGACTGCACGGGCCAATATGGGATTACAATGTACGCATATGCATTAAGCCCCGTTTTCCCGGCGCGTTGCTCAATTGTAAAAAAAAAATACCAGATTGTTTCCTTCTGCCGATTTCGAGACTCCCCTTGCTCCTCAAGACGAGGTCCATCATAATTGCGGCTGTTACACACTGCATCTCGCCATCAAGCTTTATGCCGTTTTTGTTTCTCCAGACGGTCAAAGAAGAATGGCAAAAACAGGTAACTGGAAGACAAGACAGACAGTATCGTGCGATTCTTCTTTATATTTTTTTTTCATTGGTTATTTAACAACAAACTATGACCTACAAGTATAATTTACTTAAGAGTGTATCATCAATCGGAGAGGATAAATTACTTTCACAGTACTCAATTAAAGCATTATTTTACCTCTAGCCGACCATCGCTATCCCATTGGCACACGCCGCAACAAGTGTCCTGGCAGAGATCGGCACTTTCTTATCTCTCATGGTCGTGAACCCGTTACTGACCTGACGAGGTGAAGTCTATCAAATGCAGAAACTGGAGCGAGACATGATCGTTTGCACGGGCATTGTCCCTGACTGTTCCACTCTTTGTGACTTTAGGTAAACTTCGGGCGACCTAACCATACGTTAACCATTTCAGCTGACCATAGGAGTATGGTCACATTAGACGTGAGAGATGAAACAGAAGAACTACATTACATGTGGTTAGCAGTAAAATGTATATTGGAGGTATGACAAATGTCATTATTTATAAAACTTGCAATGCGATTATATTCCGAAATCTATCAGAAAAGATTCCATCTTCATATATACATGTGTATGTCATTCAAACGGTGAGACGTATTGCACACTTACATAAATACATGTAGCTAAAACTCCGTTAATGAATTATTTTTGTTGTAATCAGCTATAAGTGGTTATTAGTTATTCGTGGTTTTCAGTATTGAAAAGATAACTGCCTTTTTGGTTTATATTGCTTGCTGTTGGCGTTCCGCAAACCCTGGTCATCACGACACTTTAATGTGCTCCAAAATACTAGTTATTGCTGTAAAAGGCCTGTTAAATCATAACATAGAGATATCAATCTGAAAAAAAGTGAATTGAAAATTAGTGTGGCCACTTACCATGCATAATTGACAGTTTCTCTTAAAATACATCAGCAGTGGATGGATTAACAATACATCCGTATTCGTTATTTTATGTTTGTGTTGTACAGTACAGGCACCGCGTACTTAAACAAACGCCACTCGCCGCGGTGTTCATCTCACTGTGTTCGCCTACCAAAATGAACCCCGCGATGGGTGTTCGGATCAAATGTTTGCCATAAGGCGAACACCGCGAAACACCGCGGACCCATTATACGTACCGCGGTGTTCATCGTGTTTGATAAAAATAAAATAATTGAAAATAAACGTATTGTTTTTTTATCACTTTCATTAAAAAGTGATTATTAATGAATAACGTATATTTTTCTTTTCGGGGCAAGTCGGTACCAATTTGCAGAAAAAATCTACCGAGCGTTTAAATGCTATAGGTGTCATTTGGTGTCTTTATAAATTAACAAACGATAACGAACAATCACAATCGATTACCGCATACATGCGAAAATTCCCGTCTCTATCCATTACCCGATAATCCCGTATATTTCTGATTTCCATTTTGAAATGCTAATTCTGGTAAATATTGACTATAAAAGTGTGATAGAAATGCAAAAATCACAAACGTTCGCCATATCTCTAAACTATCAAATGAATTTCGGCATATGGTTCTATTTAAAGATTTGATGAAATAAGCGCCCAATCAGGGCAGGTATATTCCAAGAATCGTAAATCACCTGTCGCCTAGTGCGCGCGTTGTGTTCAGTTCATGTTCTGTTAGCCACACATAAAAACATGTATATGCCCATGACATTTTCATGGTTCTCATAAAAAGCGCGCGAAAATTGGCGTGTTTTTTTTATTTTTTAAACAAAAACTTCGTAGCGCAGACAACATTGGCATCTTTTAATTTAGAGTATAAGTTTCGTAGTGAATTTCTACTCAAGTATACCGGGGTAGCTCGCGAATGATTCGGAGTAGACATTTCATCCGAATAAAATAAAAATCAAACACGCTGTAACACGCTATATTTAGATTTCATGCAACATATACATGTACATGTCATTTTCTGGTTTCGGGAGAAATGAAACCCAATTTTGTGCAAACAAAAAGGGCAATTGTATTGATTAACACCATAAGAGTTAATAGTATTGATCATCTAAACGCTTTATTTACATTTCCAACTTCACGTACTGTCAAAATTTAAGTACGCATACATGTGCACATTATATCTACATGTAGTATATGATTTTCTTGTGTACATTTACATTTAAAACGCTTGATTGACCCTCGCAGACAGGTTTTTACGGTGGCTGCGCGGCATCGCAGTGATCACGGGTGTTCCCCCTAACAATATCGTGCAATCGCGGCGATTTCGGGTGTTTGCCGAACACCGCGGTCAGTAGCGTGTCCGCCCCCCGCGAAATGTCACCCGTAGCGAAAAGTGAACACAGCGGACAGGCGTTTTTGTTTAAGTATGCGGTGCCTGTACTGTAGCTTTGGATTGCACATGGGGCTACTAAGGTCAAGGTCATTGTTACTAGATATATAATAATGGTTTCTGCCCAGTTACTTTGGTTTGGAAGGAGGTGTTGCACTGAAATTGTTTAAGTCAAGTCACTGATACTTAACACAGAAAAACACTTTTCACAGAATAACTTTAGAATGGATGGAGGTATCGCACTGAAATTGTGTGTGTGTGTTGCTGCCATGTAGACTTAGCTTGGGTATGCATTTCGGGCCAGTGGGATACATGTCAAGGTCACTGTTGATTAAAATTGGAAAATAGTTTCTGCTCAATGACTTTAGTTTGGATGGAGATATTATGGTGACATTTTGTGTGTTGGTAGAATACATGCAGAACTAACTTGAGATTGCACATACATGATTTCAAATTGTTAATTGTTCTTCATACATTCTATTGCGTGATAAGGTTTCTTCTTTATTTGCAAATGCTTAAGTCGTGATTTCCCCAATTTAAGCCAGACACTTTTTGTCCTAAAATGGTCACAAAAAGGCTTGGGCGTATTTTGTGAAGATGGCACTCTCATGTTTCCAGTTCTGGTTGCCGGACACATTCGGCTATTCCGGTCAGCTGCCACAGATCATGAGGCATTGTGGGATATCCCGCTTCCTGACCCAGAAGATGAGCTGGAGTCTCGTCAACAAGTTCCCCGTGAGTTTGCTTATGACGACGATCGGAATTCGCATCGTTCTTGGTAACCTGGGCTTTTTGCGCGTGCGTTAAGTGTTGTCCCAGATTAGCCTGTGCACAGGTTTATCTGGGATGACACTTTCCACCTAAAACTGAATTTTTGTTTAATTAAGAAGAGCCTTACTTTAAAAGAAAAA
>VMBQ01000608.1:0-12860 GCA_007657795.1 Dreissena rostriformis
TTCGAACGCGGTGTATTTATTACCTAGATTAACATACTGAAGAAGTTTTATCAAGATTTAATCTAAAATGCGGCCTCTAGAATTGTAACGAGCTGAACGTTGACCACGTACACGACACACTATGCCTGACGTCGTACATAGTGTGACCACAACAGCTCCCCATGAATGCCATTAAATACAAGTTTATATTGGAGTACATTCATACAGTGAGTAAATTGTGACCCATTACATTGTAAACAATTTGGTTGTAACAAATTTTGAGTTGACGACCTTGTTTGTTAACTGGGTCGTGATATTGTCAAAACGATCATTCTCACCCAGTGTCATCAAGATTGAGTCGTTAAAGCCGGCCGAGTTGATATTTCTCACAACAATTTGGTTTTCTCAACTGACCAGACTTGATCAGTATTCGTCAGATACATTCTAAAGCTAAACTCTTCCATGCTGATTTTCGCAAAAATTGTGCCAAAAATGTCAAAAGCATCAACAATACGAAACCTAATAATGTACATGACGGAATCCTCAAGACTATTACAAACCTGTGACGTATGCACGCTTTGGTTCACGTGAGCGCCAATTTCACGTGATTTCTACTTCCGCGCTTTTCATAACAAAGAAGAACTACTAAATAACACGGTTTCTCCATGGAAATGGCGTTGTAAACAATGATGCAATGGTCACCTGGTTTTACTTGTGACCCGCGCGTGTTTAAATTTAGATCATTTCTGTCCATAGAAATTAAAAAGCCCTATCTGTGTACTTAATTTGGACATTTCTTGGCCGATTTTGACCAAATTGTTTGCACATCTGACATAAATACCATTACATTTTAACTCATTATCACTTTCTTTGCGACACATAACAAAAATGGGAAAATATACCAACATCAACTCGGCCGGCTTCAACGTGGTACATTGGTTTTATTTGATATGGCCTGGCGACCTAGTTTTGGGATGAACGTAACAGAGATTCAAACCTTAATTAAATATTGTCAATATAAACATTCTGTCCAATATTTACCAAGATTGTTTCATAAATGTGGCCTCAGCTCCAGAGTGGTATTAAGGTTTTTCAAAACATTGACACGGTGACATATGCATTAGTTCCAGATTCAAATTAAGCTTAGATATTTTCGAGATAAACATTCCGACTAAGTTTCATCAATATTGAGTCATTAATATGGACGTTATAGTGGATAGATGTGACCTTGTGACCTTGTTTCAAAATCAGAATAGATACTGTCCAGTTAAACCAAGTTACATCAGACTTGATTAAAAACAAAATGCGGACTCTTGAGTGATAAAAATTAACGAGACACGGCACACGATTCAATACACCTGACGCACGACTACGGACGCCGTACTTAGACTAACCACACTAGCTCACCATGAGCACTTTGAGCTAATGTGCGCTGAAAACAGTAAAATAAATATTAATTAACGACGCTACACTTGATATTGATCATATGCTACAAAGAGTAATGCTTACTTCCCTTAGATTGATTTTTGCCATAAATATTTCAAAATATGAAAACAACAACTTGTCAAATATCTATCTTTACTTTTGTTTAAATGCAGGCTAGAAAAGCAACAATAGAATGTAACAGTCACTCTGACTAAATTATTTAATAAATGGAATTCCAATGCAGCCATCATATTTGTTTAGTTAAAGCCAATACTATGATACGGTTACTTTATTTTACCTGGCCAGAAACATAAATAAATAAGTACTTGGTAAAATGCAAGAACTGGATGGCTGATGTTGCGTGGATCTGTTGTTTAAACATGTTCCTTAATCATTTATGTTTTAAAGTTGTAAACAAAATAATTTGGTTTTTATGTATGAATTCTTAAAGATGTGGATAGTGATCTTATTTTGGTGTTACATATATTACATATTTGGTTTTCGCAATGTTTGCTCAGTAGAAGTAGTATTATTACCTGTGTAATCTATGAACAAACTTAAATTACCACCTTCCATCCAAATAACTTTATTCCTCGACAATTGTTTTACTTAAACATTATATTAAATTATTTATCCGTCATATTATATTTTACATTTGCCATAAATACATAATATTCGAAATCACATTTAATGCAAACAATCAATGCCTCTATGAAACAAATAAAATAACGTGATTATGTATAATGTACATCGAAACTTGTCTGTACAAATTTACTATTTACTATGAACAAACTTAGTTTGTTAAAAACATGTGTTTCTTCTAAATGGTTTAACTACCAGCAAAGCAAGAGAAGATTTTATTGCGACTAACTCACCGTAGTTTCATTTGTAACTGCATTACCATCTCGTCTAGACCTTGAAATAAATAAAAATCGCCTATTCAGTCGTTCAGCCGTCAGTATTGACCAAGTTGTTAGGGGCACATTAACAATGCTCGTCTACGGTTGTTCCAAATATAGCTGCCTTATTAACCTTTTGTGGCCCACCAAATATTTTGTGAATTCTTAATTCTCTGAGTAGGATCTAAATAATTGTTGACTTATGTTCAAAGTACGAAAGAAAAAATCCAAACTTGTTTTATCTTTAAATTATTTGTAGGTTTCTGTTACATTATTTGTTATATTATTTTACTTTTGTGTTTTCTAATTAATAAATATGTGTTTACTTTTGGGAACATGCATGATTTTAATTATTACAACAGACGAAAATCCTACCCAATGTTCACAAGAAACTGTTTATCAGTAATGCGGGTATGGGTTGAGAAGTGTATTTACTTTATTGACATGAACATGTTTTATGTATAATTAACATAATTTATATAAATTATATTCTGTACACAGAGTAAAGAGTTCTTATATCAAAATTAAGGTTTTAGTTGTAACTGTTATTTATATAACTCAAAGTTTAGACAATGTCCTTTAATTTTGTTCAATAATCAGAAACAGCATAAAATATTAACTTTTTTTTTCATCAAAACTAATTGTTGGTTTTAAACTTTAATATGTGTGTTATTATACACACTGTTAATAAAGGTTCCACAATTATTTAGACCATTTGTTTCTATTACCATCCATATGCGTATATACTTCATACGAATAAAGAGTCATTGTTGAAGTGATAAAGTAAATTGGCATTATAAACTTGTAAATTCCAAAATGGGTATTACCAAAGCTATTGCTGTCACTATAAGGTGACTTAATTATGCCCCTCAAACAAACTTATAATTTTCAGTCAGGGTGACAAACACCAAAATGAATATATGAAGTGAGCAAATATAATGTACGTTAATTAAGTGCAGCACTGACTTAAATATTTAAAACATATTTCAAACAAGAGCTGAGATGCTAACGTGAGACTTACTTTCAATCTGAATTTGCAATCATGTGGTGGAGCTTATTATTACGGTCATACTTTGAACATTTTTATATATTAAAAGAAAAAACATTTTAAAATTCATTTTTATATTATAAGATTAATAAAACATGTCACCCTTGGAACAGGGCCATTATTTGAACTGTATATGATGGAACAGTCTAAATATGAAACCTCAGGGCCGTTCAGTTTTCACATTCGTAGAGTAATTATATGATTCAAGTCTTTATAAAGCATGTGGACATGAGGCATGGCTTTTTTTTACACTCTGGACATAGTTCAAACACAAGTTATATACTTAATATGAAACCTTTTGGCCTTGCAATGTGAGAGAATATTTGCAATAGTCCACATCAAACATGAGACCACAGGGTCGTTACCAGTTTGGACCTAAGGTCATAATTATAACAATCTTTGTTGAGAACAACTATAGCATGTTACATGTCATATATGAAAGTTCTTGGCTTTGTGGTTTAAGAGATATGTTAAGTTGTTGCTTTCTAATGTTATTTTCGATCCGGTGACCTAGATTTATAATGGACTTGAACCGTTATTCAACTTAACCAGACGGTCATCCAAGGATCATTAATGTCAAGTTCCATGAATATCTAGTGAGGGCATCAAGAGTCCGTTAATTAAAGTGGTAAAAACACACGTATAGACGAATATCGAATGAGTGATCGAACATAAGATCATCATATCTGTACTTATATGATCTAAACAAGGGCATATTTTTTTTCGAAATACAGAACAGTTTTATGGTTTTTACCTTCCATGAATATGAAAAAATGGTATTTCAAGGTTCAAGGAAATACCCATGATTCCAAATTATTGGACATCGAGTATTGAACATCATAAAACCCATGCAGAAAAAACACAGGATGGTCAGGGACATAAAAACCTAGGACTTTATCCATTATGTATTAGTAAGTAATTACATGACATGGTACTCAAGTCCGCATTTGATTTATATATAACATATCAATGCAACTTAACAATCGAATCTAAATTTAACATCTGAAAAGTCGCCCCTCAAATAGAGAATCCCTGTATTATCAAGATCAAACTGAACGTTATTTACTCCGTACCTTACTACGTCTCCTGCAAAGTTAAAATGAATGGCAAAAAAACATAACCTTGCCCTAAAAACAACAATGGTAACCTTTTCTGGATTGAAAAAAGGGTTTGTCTGGCGCTGTCATTCGCAGNCAAAAGCAAAATTTTACCTGTTTAAATCCCAATTTTTCCACCAATTTGCATGTGTAATGACACAGTGTTTCGTAGTGTAACATATACCCGACGTCGTAGAGAAACGGACTACGCTTTTACGTCGTCAGCCCCCAGTGATAACCTTGCCCTATAAACAACAATGGTAACCTTTTCTGGATTGAAAAAAGGGGTTTGTCGGGCGCTGTCATTCGCAGGCAATGCTCCTTATAATTGTACTGCTGTCACACAAAGTGGAGAAATATATAGCGCCAGAAAATACAAAATGTGTCAATTCTAGTCGCAATCCTTATCCTAGGCAATATCTTAATAAGCCTTCGCACCAAACAGGGATAATTACTGTCTAGCCGTATTGAGTTAATGCCACTACAGATGGGAATGGTTTAGTGAAATGAAATGTTCTAGACAATGTTAGCCTCAAAGCTAATGTGATATAACGGAGGGTTCAACTATGGAAAACCTTAACAACGCCAGTCTAGACATATTGACAGAAAGCGTTAGGTCTTTGTTTATGAAAACTAACAGAATTGATTCTACAGTGATAAGTAATGAATTTATAGCGGGCGATGAAACGAATGGGTTGAGACGTACGGTTTCTTCCTAGAAAACTGATTGAATTGTCTGCAACTTTTTATGCACATTCCAGCAATAAATTCTTCACGTGATTTACATTTGTTCACATATGATTAACGTCGATTGAGCTTTTGTATAAAAATGTTCCTTATTCATTTTCATTTTAAAGTTTAAAAATTATAATTTGATTTTTATATATGAATTCTTGAAGATGTGGATTGTGAGTTTGTTTTGGTGGGACATATATTACAGATATGGCGTGTGAATTTTGTTGCTCAAAAGAATATTTTTACTCCCTGTGTATTTAATGAACAAACTAAAATTACTACATTCCATCCGAATAACTACATTCCGTCTAAATTATTTTACTTTTACATTATTGTTAATTATTATTGTATTATATTAAAGTATATTTCACATTTTCCTAAAATACAGATTGTAGTTATGACTTTGAATGCGAACAATCAATGCATATGTGAAACAAATAATATGTCCTGATTGTCTGAAATGTACATCGGAAAACTTTATGGACAAATTATCTCTTTGTTATGAACAAACTTCGTTTATTGTTTAAACATCTGTTTCTTCTATAAATACATTGGCTTAACTCCCAGCAAATCAAAAAATAAAGATTATACTGCGACTAATTCACCGTAATGTCATTTGTCATTGCAATTTTCATCTCATCTAGACACAAGAAATAACAAGCTATTGCCAAGCAATTATATATGTCCCCTACCGGCTCCACTATTGTCAGATTTGTTTGATTTTTTTTAAGTATTTGTTGCCATAGCAACCAGAATTCTTGACGTAGGAACAAAATGAAATGACGTGCATAATCTCCATATTGTCATCTGTCCATGTTTCAAGTTTCATGAACAAATATGAAGAACTTTTAAAGTTATCGCAGGATCCAGAAAAGTGTGACAGACAGACTGAAGGACGGACTGACGGACTGACTGACAGAGCGCAAACCATAAGTCCCCTCCGGTGAAACCGGTAGGGGACAATAAAGTTAGCGTTCATTGTCCTTGTGGGAGTATCATTCTTCCACTAGGAACGTTACGTTTTCAGTCTTTCAGCGGCCAGTAATGACCAGGTTGTGAGGTCCACATAATGTAATGCTCACCCTCGGATGTTCCAAATATAGCTTTCTGATTTACCTTTTATGGCCTACCAAATATTTGTGAAAACAAATTTGTCTGAGTAGATAATTCTTTGATATTGGTCAAGTAAGAACGAAATGAAAAACAACTTGTATATGTTAAAAGTATTTCTGTAAGTTTTTGTTACATTGTTTACTTGTTAGTTTTCTTATAAACATTCATTTGTTGACATTTGGGAACATGTTTCAATTTGATAATTTCAACAGATGGAAATCCTATCCAATGCTCACCAGAGACTGTTAACCAGTAATGTGTGTAGGTTAGGGTCGAGTAGTGTGTGAATGTTATTGTACACATAATGTCTTTTTATATGGGTTAAACTCTGCTTATAGAGTAAATAATTGTAATATCTTAGTCACAGTTTTAGTTCAAACTATACTCTTTATAATCCAAAGTTCGTAACATACCCTTTATTTTTTACTTTTGTCCATTAAAAAGAAACAAAAACAAAATCTCAAAAGTCTTTCTTTACATCAAAACTAACTGTTGATGTTACACTTTATTTTGCATGCCTAACACACTGTAAATAATGCTGTCACGCTTTCGATAGACCAAGGTGTTGTTTCCAGTGCCATGAACCATCCATACTCATACCTTCTACTGAAGAATCTAGTTGCAGTCAAAGTAAACTTACATTATACACATGCAGATTGCTATACACAGTTCGTGTTACAATAGCTGTATAGTGCTGTCATTATTTGGTGACATTATCCCATCCGAACAACCAATGGTCGTCATTGTGACATTTGTGTAATTTGAGTTACATTATGTAACCTCTTGCTTAAGCCAATTCGTTTTTACTATTTCAATAATTTAAACAAGAAGGACGCTCTCCTGAGACTTTTAATTAGCAGCATTGGAGTGTGGGGCTTATTTTTACATAAGAGTTAATTTATATCAAATATTGTTTTTTCAGACATGCGGAAGATAATGGATTTAAGAGGCATTTTGTAAATGTATGCTCTATTAAGCATGTGTCCCATGAGCGTGGTCACTTTTGTGTCTTGGGACATAATTTGAGGAGCACACAACGATGCGGCATACTAGCATAAAGGCTAATAAGTTCGTATTGAATACAGATACGTTAATTAAGCAATGCTTTCACAACCTTAACCTTGAGCTTTAGCGAGTGGTTCAGTTGTTCGTGCCTAGCATATAAACTTATCTGTGTTCAATATTGCAAACAATAAAACACCAGAAAATAGTTTAGGGGATACATTTTTGTTCTTATCCATCACATATAAAACAGAAAACCAACGATAAACCTACAATGATTCAAGCTGGGATCACCGCTTTGAAACGGTCAATGAAAAGAATTGGGGGGTTAAACCGGTTTGCGGGCTAACTGAACCTCGCTAACTCCAGAATTAATCACAAACAAAACGCTTAAGCAGAAATAAAACATAAATGCTGAAACATAGCGCACGAATCAAATATTACATATTTTAGTGCCCTAGTGTCGTAAGTATCGGAAATCTATTAGCAACAAGGGAAAATGTTTTAAAGTTATAGTATTCAAACAAATATGGTCCATCTATAAACGATATTTTACTATTGGGTTTGCGATGTATCCAAATACATTTGTCAAACAAACTACGTGCAATAAAGATCGCAAATATGTGTGATCACCATAACAATAAATAGCTCAACTGCCAACAGTCTCTGAAGACTGATATATGTCAATATTGAAGACTTACCTGGCATTCTATTTATCCCATAATTTTCGCTTTTTTTGTCTACATTTCTAAAATTTACAAAAACACGAAAACATTAAAAGACGTCTTAATATAAACAAAATGATGCCACGTATAGCTGTATCAACAGTGTTCAATATATCATACGGTTTCAATGGCACATGTTGAAAAACGTGTTGCGGACTACTGAACCAAATATAAAAACTCAGTGCCTATAACATTTTCATAAGATCATTGTGTTATTTAATTCTTTATGAACCATTTTAACACCGGGAATGTTCGTTTTGAACCCACGAGCGTAATGTTAACACAATTACATTACCAAGGACCATAATGTTATGTTATGGACAAAATATGAAACCTTTTGGAATTGTGGTTCCAGGTGAGAATATTGGCTATAGTCTGCATAAACCATCAGACCCCTAGAGCAATGTCATACTTTTAACAATTTTTGTAGAGGACCACTACAGGATGTAACAAATCATATATTTTACATTTGTCCTTACGGTTTCAGAAAGTTTTCGCTTTTAAAATTATCATTTTATTTACGGCTAGGTGACCTACATTTTAAATGTACTGGAACGAGTTAAACAACTTTGACAGAGGATCACCTAAGGATTATTCGGGTGATGTTTTATGAATAACTAATAAGTAGGCTTAGGAGTTTCTTGCATAAAATGTTAACGACAACGGACAATTAATGGATGATTACACAAAGCAAGTCTTGATTGTTTTAAGATGACGTAAACAACGGCATACAACGGTAAATGTAATGAAAGTATTAAAAAAGGGAGAACAGTTTATAGCATTAAACTTTTCGCCTGCTTCTTTAATAAGTTATGTGGGTAAAGTGTTTGAGCGAGTAATATTTAAATATATGAATACTTACTTACATACAACCAATGAGAGTCAATCAGGCTTTCCACCTGCGCGCACTCCAACGTCTATCAAATTATTGATAGGTAAAAACTGACATGTAAATCTATCGATTAACGAAAATCTACATGTATTGCATACTGTGATATTACCAAGGCCGTTGATCGAGTCTAGCACAAAGATCTTATATTTAAATTCAAACAAACTGCAATATGTTGCATTCTCGTCAATTGTTTTCGCGTGCTATTTAAAAAACGGGAAACAAAAAGTGTTAGATCTACAAACTCGCAATCAAAAGTGATAAATGCTTAATAACCTAAAGGCTCTGTTATCGGTCCTCTTTTATTGTTAATATACGTCAATGACATATCCAACATTTTATTGAGCACAACACGACTGTTAATTAAGTATAGTGCATTAGCCGTCTCTTCTACCGACAATAATGTTATAGAAAAAACACACACACTAAATCACGCCTGATTGCTGACAGATACCAACAGATATATAAAGCAAGAATAAGAAATAAGTGGAGCGCCTTAAATGCTGATATTTTAAGAAGTCACTTAAATGAAAGTCCCAAGTGTACTTGTTGTAGTCCGATTGATAATGAGGATGCTGACTACTATTTTTTTAAACGTCCACTGTAACAAACCAAAAGAGTTCGCCTATTTACTAGCACTCGTCAGTTACATCCCGTAAGTTCATCATAATTACTTTTTGGGATACCCTCTGAAGGAGTCAATAATTTTAAAAGCACGCACAGATTAAGTTATAACTCACTTTACTTTATTATCTATATTAATTTATAGCTCTTTGCATTTTACATAATGTGTATCACATGTGTGGAACAATTTAAAAAAACGTAATATGGTTTTGTTACATACTTAACATTCTCCAAAGAGGTAGGAGTACTATATTCTTTTTTTTCTTGATATATTTTGTCATATCGTTTATAATTATTTTGCAACTCGTAAATGTTTGCTGTATTTTTAACAAAAGCTTTTGGTTCATTTACACATTAACATATATGCATAAATAATTATCGCATCAAGCGACCAAACCATTTTGCTTATGTACACATGATTATAATGTGCAATGTAATATAATGCATGTATTTAAAAACAAAAAATACTATTTAGCTAAAATGACGATGACATTTTTTGGTAGAAGTATTTCAAGTTTCAAGCATATACTTTTTATTGGATATAAAATACTACAAACAGTCGGGGACATACAAACCGAAATACTTTATCCTTTCTGTATCGGTTAGTTATTATATGTTATGACATTCAAGTCCTCATTAGATATAAAGATAACATTAAACATAGTCTTTAGAGCAGCACACTGGATCTGACTCTTACGTATGAATATTCGTCACTAAAAGACAGAATCCGCGTAATTACAAAGATCAAACTACGCAATATTATATCCGCACTATACTACGCATCCTGCGTGTTTAAACCAAAGATCTATAAATATAGGTATATAATGGATCTTTGTTTAAACTGATTGCCACTAAAAGCATATCGCCTTAACTGTATAGAGACAGTGGTAACATTTTCTGGATTAAAAAAAAGGCTTGTCTGCAGGCACTGAAATACTAATTGTACTTTCGTCAGACGAAATGGGAAAAAATGATATATTGCTAGACCAGCTTTCAAAGTGTGTCCGCTTTAGTCGATCGTACCGATCCTAGATGATATCTTAAGTGATGTTCGCACCAAGCAGGGATAATGACCGTCTAGCCATATTAAGCAAATGCCCTTAAGATCATTGTGTTCACAACGGGTCATACTGACAAAAACGTAGTTACGGAAAGGGATGTACTGTATACTATGACTGAAAATGGAAATGATTAAGTGAAATCAAATATTTTACACAATGTGAGCCACGAAGACAATGTTATATGATGGAGGGTTCAATTGTGGACAATCTTATATCTCGTGTCGAGACATATTGACAGGGGGCTGATCTGAGTCCTACCAGACGTAATTCCACAGCAATCAGTAATCCAGTCAGGTAAATGATGAGGTAGCATTTAAAGATGAGTTAAGTACACACAATCAGGGGACTATACATTGTATAGTGGAACAACAGACTAAGGGCCCTAAATCTGAATAAACAAGCAAATTCGTTGAATTGATATCCCCCGCCAAACTAGAGCTATGTCACAGACGTCACGTATAACCCCACATGCTGCATTGACACAGAATATATACAAAGGGCCATAACTCCGTTATTAACAGATGGTGTACAATGCCATTTGGTGTGCATCATCCTCTTATCCATATATATACACTCATACCAAGCTTCAATGAAATCCGCCAAAGCACTTCCAAGATATGGCTCCGGACACAATAGTGCCGGACGGACGGACGGACGGACAACGCCAAAACAATATCCCTCCGCCTTTGGCGGGGGATAACTAGTTTCAGACAAAAATCATTTCTTTACGATCATCTTCACATTAAGGTCACTCAGCGGTGGAAGTTTGACCGCAAATTCGCCAAGAAGGTCAAGAGAAGTTTTTATAATGGACTATTATATTATAAGTGGAAAACTTATGGCCACAACTGGCAGCTAAACAAAATTATTTCTTTGTGATCATCTTCACAATAAGATCATTAAGCTGTGAAAGTTTGAGCAAAATCAACCCAGCAGTTAACGAAGAGTTGAGGCCACAAACTTCAGAACATATCTACGTTAAGCCTCTGTCAATGACATGCTTAATATATTCACTATCGATGCACATAAGAACTTGGTACTGATTAATCTTATAGAGTGTCACTTTAATCCGATTCAAACATCCAAGCATTTATCCAACCAGCATATCATAATCTGACGTTGGCCTATAACAATAAATTGATTAAAGCATACTATAATAGCAAAAAATGATTAAGTATGCATATTATTTTTTTTGGCATGTATTATGTAACATATCAGACAATATAAGGGTTATGTTCGAAAAAAGCCCCTTCACAAAATGTGCATATTTTGAGGTTGAATAATATGTACATTATTTTAAATGCATACGAATGCATACACTTTGTAAATGACAAAGCATTGCCAAATGTTATGTTGAAACTAGTAAATGCAATTTACTTTTACTTTGACTTTGTGACAAGTTAAATCTTGGAAAGTTTTAAGATTGTAAGTCATTTTGTAATTTGAAAGCCCATTTATATATCTCTAATTTATGATCAACTTCAATTTATCCCCTATACACATAACCAAGCAACCATTAAGTTAAATTATTTTAGGCTATTAATAAATCTGTAAGGAAAAGTGTGAAGGTGTGTGGCTTGAACCCACAACCACAGAAACACTAGCACGGCACTCTAACTTTTAAGCTTACACAGGGACTGTTTTTTACCAATGCACTCTACCGAATGCGTCAGTTAAACAGACGTTGAAGTCAAACTATTTTAAAAAGTCATATATAATGCATACAAGTAATGTGTGTGTGTGTGTTTGAGTTGATTTCGAAGTTTATGAGGTCCTATCCGAGTAAGAGGCTACATTATGTGTGGACCCTGAGTGTGGGACGAATTTTGAGTTATTGCTCCAATTTCCAGCTATTGCTTTGTTACTGAAAGATTTTTCCCTTTTGGTTTGGTCTTATGTTGTGTGTGGGGGGGAGCCGGAGTACCCGGAGGAAACCCCACCTGTCCGGTATGGTGACCACCAACCAACTCACATGCTGCCGGGTACGGGAACTGAACCCGGGTCGTCTAGGTTAGACGCGAGTGTACCAACCACTGCGCTAGCCGGACAGCCTTCATACACGTAATAAAAGGGTTCTTGTGAAGCTCTTATGTATTCAAGATTGTCATGTGAAGACATCTTTCACCAAACTCGTAGACTTCTCATGTAGGTGGATGACTATAATGATCCTAAAATGAACAAATTATTAATAAACAAAATTGTATAGAACACTTGCTAAAGAGTGAATCAGCCCTTGCTGTTGTTTGTATGCAGAACGAGCATA
>VMBQ01000608.1:14474-39022 GCA_007657795.1 Dreissena rostriformis
AAATACTGGTCAGGGCGAAATAAGAACTCAGCATATTGTCAAAGCAGAAAAATACAGGTCAGTGCAAAATATAAACACAACAAATTGTCAGAATAGAGAAATACTGGTCAGCACAAAATATGAACACAACATATTGTCAGAACAGAAAAATACAGGTCAGTGTGAAATATGAACACTACACATTGTCAGAATAGATAAGTACTGGTCAACATAAAATATGAACACAACACATTTTCAGAGCACAAAAATACAGGTCAGTGCAAAATATGAACACAACACATTGTCAGAAAAGAGAAATACTGGTCAGCACAAAATATGAACACAACACATTGTCAGAGCACAAAAATACAGGTCAGTGCAAAATATGAACACAACACATTGTCAGAGCAGAGAAATACTGGTCAGGGCGAAATAAGAACGCAACATATTGTCAAAGCAGAAAAATACAGGCCAGTGCAAAATATAAACACAACAAATTGTCAGAATAGAGAAATACTGGTCAGCACAAAATATGAACACAACATATTGTCAGAACGGAAAAATACAGGTCAGTGTGAAATATGAACACTACACATTGTCAGAATAGATAAGTACTGGTCAACATAAAACATGAACACAACACATTTTCAGAGCACAAAAATACAGGTCAGTGCAAAATATGAACACAACACATTGTCTGAATAGCGAAATACTGGTCAGCACAAATTATGAACACAACAAATTGTCAGAGCACAAAAATACAGGTCAGTACAAAATATGAACACAACACATTGTCAGAACAGAAAATACAGGTCAGGTCGAAATATGAAAACAACACATTGTCAGCGCAGAAAAAATACAGGTCAGCACAATATATGATCACAACAAATTGTCAGAATAGGGAAATACTGGTCAACACAAAATATGAACACAACACATTGTCAAAGCAGAGAAATACTTGAATGTGCAAAACATGAACACATAAATTGTCAGAAAAGAGAAATGCTGGTCAACACAAGATATGAACACAACACATTGTCAGAACAGTGAAATACATGTCAGGGTGAAATATTAACACAACACATTGTCAGAACAGTGAAATACAGGTCAGTGCAAAATATGAACACAACATATTGTCATGGCAGAAAAATACAGGTCAGCGCAAAATATGAACACAACACGTTGTCAGAGCATAGAAATACTGATCAGGGCGAAATATGAACACAACCTTTTGTCAGAGCAGAAAAATACAGGTCAGCGCAAAATATGTACACAATACGTTGTCAGAACTGTGCAATACGGGTCATTGCAAAATATGAACACAACACATTGTCAGAGCAAAAAAATACAGGTAAGCGCAAAATATGAACACAAAACATTGTCATAACAGTAAAATACAGGTCAGTGCAAAATATGAACACAACACATTGTCAGAGCAGAAATATACAGGTCAGTGCAAAATGTGAACACGACACATGGTCAGAACAGTGAAATACAGGTCAGTGCAAAATATGAACACAAAATATCGTCAGAGCAGACAAATACATGTCAGCTCAAAATATGAACACAACACATTGTCAGAGCAGATAAATACTGGTCAGTGCAAAATATGAACAAAACACATTGTCAGAAAAGAGAAATACTGGTCAGTGCAAAATATGAACACAACACATTGTCAGAGCAGAAAAATATAGGTCAGCGCAAAATATGAACAAAACACATTGTCAGAATAGAGAAATACTGGTAAGCGCAAAAGATGAACACAACACATTGTCAGAATAGATAAATACTGGTCAGTGCAAAATATGAAAACAACACATTGTCAGAACAGTGAAATACAGGTCAGTGCAAAATATGAACACAACATATCGTCAGAGCAGACAAATACAGGTCAGCTTAAAATATGAACACAACACATTGTCAGAGCAGAGAAAAACTGGTCAACACAAAATATGAACACATTGTCAGAATAGAGAAATACTGGTTAGCGCAAAATATGAACACAACACATTGTCAGAACAGAGAAAAACAGGTCAGTGCAAAATATGAACACAAAACATTGTAAGAACAGATAAATACTGGTTATTAAAAAAAATGAGCACAACACATTGTAAGAATAGATAAATACTGGTCAGCACAAAATATGAACACAACATATTGTCAGAATAGATAAATACTGGTTAGTTCAAAAGATGAACACAACACATTGTCGGAATATAGAAATACTGGTCAGGGCGAAATATGAACACAACACATTGCCAGAACAGAGAAATACTGGTCAACGCAAAATATGAACACAACACATTGTCATAATGGAGAATTACTGGTCAACACACAATATGAACACAACACATTGTCAGAATAGAGCACAAAATATGAACACAACACTTTGTCAGAATAGAGAAATACTGGTCAACACAAATGATGTACACAATAAATTGTCAGAATAGATAAATACCAGTAAGCACAAATATGAAGACAACAAATTGTCAGAATAGATAAATACTGATCAATACAATAATATGAACACAAAACATTGTCATAATAGATAAATACTGGTCAATACAAAATATGAACACAACACATTGTAAAAATAGAGAAAAACTGGTCAACACAGAATATTAACACAACAAATTGTCAGAATAGATAAATACCGGTTTGTACAAAAGATGGGCACAACACATTGTCAGAATAGGTAAATACTGGTTAGTGCAAAAGATGAGCACAACACATTGTCAGATACTGGTCAGTACACAGTAACACATTGTAAGAATAGATAGATACGGGTCAGCACAAAATATGAACACAACAGTTTGTCAGAATAGAGAAATAATGGTCAATACAAAATATGAACACAACACATTGTCAGAATAGATACAAACTGGTCAGCACAAAATATGAACACAACACATTGTCAGAATAGATACAAACTGGTCAGCACAAAATATGGACATCACACATTGTCAGAATAGATAAACACTGGTTAGCACAAAATATGAGCACATTACATTGTCAGAATAGATTAATACTGGTGAACACAAAATATGAACAGAACACATTGTCGGAATAAATAAATACTGGTAAACACAGAATATGAACACAACACATTGTCAGAATATATAAATACTGGTTATTGCAAAAGATGAGCACATCACATTGTCAGAATCGATAAATGCTGGAATTTGCAAAATTTGAACATAACACATTGTCAGAATAAATAAATACTGGTCAGCACAAAATATGAACAGAACACATTTTAAGAATAGATAGATACTGGTCAACACAAAATATGAATACAACACATTGCCAGAATAGATCAATACTGGTCAGCAAAAAATATGAACACAACACATTGTCAGAATAGAGAAATACTGGTCAACATAAAATATGCACACAACACATTGTCAGAATAGAGAAATACTGGTCAACATAAAATATGAACACAACAAATTGTCAGAATAGATAGATACTGGTCAGCACAAAAAATGAACACAACACATGGTCAGAATAGAGAAATACTGGTCAACATAAAATATGAACACAACAAATTATCAGAATAGATAAATACTGGTTAGTGCAAAAGATGAACACAACACATTATCAGAACAGAAAAATACTGGTAAGTGCAAAAGATGAACAATTATTCAGTTGTCATAGTATGGCATGATGCAGGAATGTACATCTGGACCGAAAGATCATTTCGCCTTTTTATGTCAAGAAAATCAGATTCTGTTGAGGTTATAAAATGTGTAACAGCCTGAATGTGACTTTTTCCACACCATAGATGGACTGAACTCAGACTTGAAGGTATTGTGACTTTGAATGTATTCGTATGTGACACAAAAAGAGCGTTTGCTGTCTTATGAGAACAAAATTGTGATCAAACTTGTTACATAATAACAAAATCATAATTCTGATCAAAAACAAGATGCCAAATAAAAGGAAGCTAACAGACAACAATCATAAATATCACAGAAACAAAAAAAATAATAAATAAATAGAATAAATCACAAAAATGCTATAGAAGAACATGGTTGTTATCATTTAGGAATAAGAACAAGTTATGATCAAACTTGCACTAATAACAAAATCATAGTTCTGATGAAAGCATCTTCAACTTCAGCATTCAGCGGTTCGACTTCAGCATTCAGCACTACAACTTCAGCATTCAGCAGTACAACTTCAGCATTCAGGGGTAAAACTTCAGTATTCAGCAGTACAACTTAAGCATTTAGAGGTACAACTTCAGCATTCAGGGGTACACCTTCAACATTCAGGAGTTCGATTTCAGCATTCATTGGTACAAATCCAGCATCAGTGGTTCAACTTCAGTATTCAGTGGTACAACTCTAGTATTCAGTGGTACAACTTCAGTATTCAGTGGTACAACTTCAGTATTCTGTGGTTCAACTTCAGTTGTCAATTTTACAACTATAGCATTCAGTGGTACTACTTTAGTATTCAGTGGTACAACTTTAGTATTCTGTGGTACAACTTTAATATTCAGTGGTACAACTCTAGTATTCAGAGGTACAACTTCAGTATTCAGTGGTACAACTTCAGTATTCAGTGGTACAACTCTAACTTTCAGTGGTACAACTTCAGTTCTCAGTGGTTCAACTTCAGTATTAAGTGGTAAAACTTCAGTATTCAGTGGTTCAACTTCAGTATTCAGTGGTACAACTCTAACTTTCAGTGGTACAACTTCAGTTCTCAGTGGTACAACTTCAGTATTCAGTGGTACAACTCCAGCATTCAGTGGTACAACTTCATTATTAAGTGGAACAACTTCAGTAATCAGTGGAACAACTTCAGTATTCAGTGGAACAACATTAGCATTCAGTCGTACAACATTAGCATTTGGAGGTACAACTTCAGCGTTCAGCACTGCAACTTCAGAATGCAGCACTTTGCAGTACAACTACAATATTCAGCAGTTCAACTTCAGAGTTCAGCGGTACAACTTCAGTATTCAGCGGTACAACTTCAGTATTATGCAGTTCAACTTCAGTTTTCATCAGTGCAACTTCAGCATTCAGCGGTACAACTTCAGCATTCAGCAGTACAACTTCAGCATTGTACAGTACAACTTCAGCATTCAGCAGTACAACATCAGCATTTAGCAGTACAGCTTCAACATTACGCAGTACAACTTCAGCATTCAGCAGCACAACTTCAGCTTTCAGCAGTACAACTTCAGCATTCAGCGGTACAACTTCAGCATTCAGCGGCACAACTTCAGCATTCAGCGGCACAACTTCAGCATTCAGCTGTACAACTTCAGCATTCAGCGGTACAATTTCAGTATTCAGCGATACAACTTCAGCATTCAGCGGTACAACTTCAGTATTCAGCGGTACAACTTCAGCATTATGCAGTTCAACTTCAGCATTCAGCAGTTCAACTTCAGCATTCAGCAGTACAACTTCAGCATTCAGCGGTACAACTTCAGTATTCAGCAGTACAACTTCAGCATTCAGCAGTACAACTTCAGCATTCAGTGGAACAACTTATATATATATACCTGTTCAACTTCAGCATTCAGCGGTACAACTTCAGTATTCAGCGGTACAACTTCAGCATTCAGCAGTACAACTTCAGCATTCAGCAGTACAACTTCAGTATTCAGCAGTACAACTACAACATTCAGCAGTACAACTTCAGTATTCAGCAGTACAACTTCAGTATTCAGCAGTACAACTTCAGCATTCAGCAGTACAACTACAGCATTCAGCAGTACAACTTCAGTATTCAGTAGTACAACTTCAGTATTCAGCAGTACAACTTCAGCATTCAGCAGTACAACTACAGCATTCAGTGGTAAAACTTCAGCGTTCAGTGGTACAACTTCAGCATACAGCGGTACAACTACAGCATAAAGCAGTACAACTACAGCATTCAGTGGTACAACTTCAGCGCTCAGTGGTACAACTTCAGCATACAGCGGTACAACTTCAGCATACAGCGGTACAACTACAGCATACAGCGGTACAACTACAGCATTCAGCGGTACAACTTCAGCATTCAGCAGTACAACTTCAGCGTTCAGCAGTACAACTTCAGTATTCAGCGGTACAACTTCAGGGTTCAGCAGTACAACTTCAGTATTCAGCAGTACAACTTCAGTATTCAGCAGTACAACGTCAGTATTTAGCAGTACAACTTCAGTATTCAGCAGTACAACTTCAGTATTCAGTAGTACAACTTCAGTATGCAGCAGTACAACTTCAGTATTCAGCAGTACAACTTCAGCGTTCAGCAGTACAACTTCAGTATTCAGCAGTACAACTTCAGTATTCAGCAGTACAACTTCAGTATTCAGCAGTACAACTTCAATATTCAGCAGTACAACTTCTTTGTCTCAAAGAACAATTTCAATTATGCTCCATGCTTCCCCCTTTGGGAAGAATAAAAATATTGCTAGACAGCTTGTTACTAGTTCAAGATTAAAATCATGCCATATTCAGTGTCAGAAAATTTATTAACTGTTTGATTTGCAGCCTGAAAAACACAACGGATTATGTTCAATCAATCACAGTTTTGTTTGCATTAATAAATGAGCCTCGCTCTGTGAAAAGGGGGTTTAATGCATGTGCATAAAGTGTCTGTGCTTAGAAGAGACCGTATTAAAAGCGGAAAGTGTTGTCCCTTATAAGCATGTGCAGACTGCACAGGCTAATCTGGTACGACACTTTACGCACATGCATTAGACCCCCTTTTCACATAGCGAGGCTCATATAATTATGACAATAATTATATATATGTAGACAATGTGAGACACACACAAGCTATTAATATTATGGTGAAAAACACATTATTTTAAATGTATGTGATTAAAAACATATATTGTCACAATGTATATAGATTCCTATGACAATATTCATCAGAATGTTATCAACTGTTTGAATCAATACTTCTTCATTTGTTCTAGCTTATTTCTCTGCAGCACTTGACAACATTTTGAATACAACCATAAGTATCTATCATTGTGTGCTAAAATGTGAAAATATTTTCAAGAAAGTGTGAACAGTCAAAGTCAAACACTGGAGAAAATCACAGTAGTTTTGTTCACAAATACTCTTGTGTATAAACAATGAAATGTCCTAGTTGAAAAATGTAACAAGTCTGTATAAGTCTCCATTCCATCACTCAAATCGTACAAGTCTCAATTCCACCACTCCAATTGTAGACGTCTTAATTCCAACACTCCAAATGTAGAAGTCTCAATTCCAGCTCTCCAACTGTAGAAGTCTCAATTCAACCACTCCAACTGTAGAAGTCTCAATTTCACTACTCCAACTGTACAAGTCTCAATTCCAGCACTCCAACTGTAGAAGTCTCAATTCCACCACTCCAACTGAAGAAGTCTCAATTCCACTACTTCAACTGTAGAAGTCTCAATTCAAGCTCTCCAACTGTAGAAGTCTCAATTCAAGCTCTCCAACTTAAGAAGTCTCGATTCCAGATCTCCAACTGTAGAGGTGTCAATTCCACATATCCAACTGTAGAAGTCTAAATTCCAACACCCAAACCGTATAAGTCTCAATTCCACCACTACAACTGTAGAAGTCTCAGTTCCAGCACTCCAACTGTAGAAGTCTGAATGCCAGCCCTCCAACTGTAGAAGTCTCAAGTCCACCACTCCAACTGTAAAAGTCTAAATTTCAGCATTCCAACTGCAGAAGTCCTCATTCCACCACTCCAACTGTAAAAGTCTCAATAGCACGAATCCAACTGTATAAGTCTCAATTGCACCACTCCAACTGTAGAAGTCTTAATTCCAGCACTCCAACTGTAAAAGTCTCAATTCCAGCTCTACAACTGTAGAAGCCTCAATTCAAGCTCTCCAACTGTAGAAGTCTCAATTCCACCACACCAACTGTACAAGTCTCAATTCCACCACTCCAATTGTATAAGTCTCAATTCCAGCAGTCCAACTGTAAAAGTCTCAATTCCACCACTTGAACTGTAGAAGTCACAATTCCAGCTCTCCAACTGTAGAAGTCTCAAATCTAGATCTCCATCTGTAGAAGTCTCAATTCCAGATCTCCAACGTAGAAGTCTCAATTCCAACACTCCAACCTTATAAGTCTCAATTCCACCATTCCATCTTAAGAAGCCTCAATTCCAGCACTCCAACTGTAGATGCCTCAATACCACAACTCCACCTGTATAAGTCTCAATTTGAGCACTCCAACTGTAGAAGTCTCAATTCCACAACTCCAACTGTATAAGTCTCAATTTGAGCACTCCAACTGTAGAAGTCTCAATTCCAGATCTCTAATAGTAGACGTCTCTATTCCAACACTCCAACCGTATTAGTCGCAAATCCACCACTCCTACTGTAGAAGTCTCAATTCCACCATTCCACCTGTAGAAGCCTCAATTCCAGCACTCAAACTGTACAACTCTAAATTCCACCACTCCAACTGTAGAAGTCTCAATTCCACAACTCCAACTGTAGAAGTCTCAATTTGAGCACATCAACTGTAGAAGTCTAAATTCCACCACTCCAACTGTAGAAGACTCAATTCCAGCAGTCAAACTGTAGAAGTCCCAATATTCCAGCATTCCAACTGTTGAAGCCTCAATTCCAGCACTCAAACTGTACAACTCTAAATTTCACCACTCCAAATGTAGAAGCCTCAATTCGGAACTCCAAATGTATAAGTCTTAATTTGAGCACATCAACTGTAGAAGCCTCAATTCCACAACTCGAACTGTATAAGTCTCAATTTGAGCACTCTAACTGTAGAAGTCTCAATTCAACAACTCCAACTGTAGTGGTCAATTTGAGCACTCCAACTGTAGAAGTCTCAATTCCAGCAGTCAAACATTTGAAGTCTCAATCCACCACTCAAACTGTACAAGTCATAATTCCAGCACTCCAAACGTAAAGCCTCAATTTTAATACTTCAACTGTAGAAAACTTTATTCCAGAACTCCAACTGTAGAAGTCTCAATTCCACAACGCCAATTTAAGAAACCTCAATTTCACCACTTCAACTTTAGAAGCCTCAATTCCAGAAATCCAACTGTAGAAGTCTCAACTCTACCACTCCAACTGTAGATGTTTCTATTCCAACACTCCAATTGTAGAAGTCTCCATTCCAGCACTTCATTCAACTGTAGAAGTCTCAATTAAAGCAGTCCAACTGTAGGAGTCTCAATTCCAGAACTCCAACTGTAGAAGTCTCAATTGCACCACTCCAATTGTAGAAGTCTCAATTCCAGCACTCCAACTGTAGAAGTGCCAAATCCAGTTCTCCAACTGTACAAGTCTCAACTCCAACACTCCAACGGTATAAGTCTCAATTCCAGCAGTCCAACTGTAGAAGTCTCAATTCCAGCTCTCCAACTGTACAAGTCTCAATTCCACCACTCCAACTGTTGAAGTCTCAATTCCACCACTCAAACTGTACAAGTCTCAATTCCACCACTCAAACTGTATTAGTTTCAATAACACCACTACAACTGTATTATTCTCAATTCCACCACTCCAACTGTATAAGTCTCAAGGCCAGCACTCCAGCTGTAGGAGTCTCAATTCCAGCTCTCAAAGTGTAGAAGTCTCAAATCCAGTTCTACAACTGCAGAAGTCTCAATATAAAGATTCCACCACTCCAACTGTAGAAGTCTCATTCCAACTCCCAAACAGTATAAGTCTCAATTCCAGCACTCCAACTGTAGAAGTGGCAATTCCAGCACTCAAATTGTAGAAGTCTGCATGCCAGCTCTCCAACTGTACAAGTCTCAATTCCAGTACTCCAACTGTAGAAGTCTCAATTCCAGCACTCCAACTGTAGAAGTCTCAATTTCACCACTCCAACTGTATTAGTCTCAATTCCAACACTCAAACTGTAGAAGTCTCAATTCCATAACTCCAGCTGTAGATGCCTCAATTCCAGCAGTCCAACTGTAGAAGTCTCAATTCCAGCACTCAAGCTCAGGAAGTCTCAATTCAACCTCTCCAACTGTAGAAGTCTCAAATCCAGAACTCCAACTGTAGAAGTGGCAATTCCAGCACTCCAACTGTATAAGTCTCAATTTGAGCACTCCAACTGTAGAAGTGCCAATTCCAGCACTCCAACTGTAGAAGTCTCAATTCCAGCACTCCAACTCAGTAAGTCTCATTTACAGCAGTCCAACTGTAGAAGTCGCAATTCCAGCACTCCAACTGTAGAAGTTGCAATTCCATCACTCCAACTGAAGAAGTCTCAATTCCAGCAGTCCAACAGTTACTGTAGAAGTAAATTCCACCACTCCAACTGTATTAGTGCCAATTCCACCACTCCAACTGTAGAAGTCACAATTCCACACTCCTAACTCAATGTCAATTCTGTAACTCCAACTGTAAGCAGTTCAATTCCACGACTCAGACTGTAGAAGTCTCAATCCACTTTGCACCTGAACTACAACTTGAGACAGAACATAAGATGATTGTCCTCAAGTTATGGTCTCAGGGATAAAGTAGAAGAGAATGTGTCCAGATTGACTGTCATTACGTTTGCAGTGTTCTAGGTGAAATGTACAAATTAAATGTCAATAAAATGCCTTCTGCTTGGGACACTAATGGCAGTATTTGTGTGCAAGAGTGACAAATCCAAAACTTTCAAATCAGCCCACATCTTCTATACATGGCATCTTTTTAGTACATATGGTAATGTTTTACTCCATCTATGATCTATAACATGTCGGAAATGTTCAGCACATGTCCATTAGTGTGTCTGCATCTTTTTTTGTCTGAATGTGATTATTCAACCTCCAAATCATTATATTTTTCTTGATCTCTATATCTTCATAGTGCATAGTATGCATTCAAATCAATAAAGTACTGCTGCTCCAGAACATTATGTCCCCCCCCCCCCCCCCNCGATTGGTGAAAAAGGGTACCATGTAACATTTAATTTCAACGGCATGTGGTACCTTTTTGTACCAAGAATGGGTTATGTTCATCAAATCTATTTATGAAAATCAAATCAAATATAATGTGAAACAAATCCATAAGGCCATGTGCTACAAATGTACCAACATTATAATCTATATGCAATAAAAAGTACAATAGCATACCATTTTTCACATGGAGTGGTATATCACTAGGAACAAAATACTTTCAACTACCATGCGACATGGGCACCAGTTGTCACCGTTCTCCGCTGAACTAGTGAAAAGTTAACTATGAATAATTGCGATAAAAGTACATATTGAAAAACTCTGACAAACTCAAACCAATCTAATCCTGCTTCCTTGACAACTTAATGTTGCCTTTCTTGCAATCTTTTGCAGATAAATTGTCATGATTCTTTTTCCAAGACTGCAGTAGATGAACTGAAATTTTTTATATGCAAGAGTATTTAACTAATTAAAAGTATTTTATTTCAGTATTAATAATGCTATTTTAAAACGCAGTAGACAACTACCATAAAAAGTGAAGCAAATGTGATCCAGACAGGAAATTAAATTTAAATTGAGGATGCATGTTATGCTCTTGCTGAACTACAATCTCTTTAAAAGCGGCATAATTATGAATGGGAATCTCACAAAATGCCCGGCTATTATAACATCCAAATGCTTTTCAAAGTAATTTTGGAATTCCAAGGAATCTGCAAGTAATCAAACATAATTATTTTGTACAAAAATTGATGGTTCAGAAACATCACGCTATATTCTTGTATGATCTGTTACATTTTCTGGACTAGTAAGCAAGGGAAAAGTATTTCTCAGCCAATAAACCCTGTCATCTCGATGATTGGCGAAAGTTTATTGCCGTCTGCCCATCCTTTTCAAGAGAGGATGTCTGAAACAAGAATTAACTTCATTGTATTACAAGTTATACAGTTTATCAGCTGAAATGAGAGAACAATTAAAATGCAAATGTCATTTTTGAAAAAAAATATGCATTTATAAATAACTAATTTACTTATTCGTCACAGTCCTTTGCACATTTCACAATTATTTAAGTTTGGGTTTTTAAAAGCATAAACTTTTAAGCGACATGAATTGTGTTAAATGTAAATAAATATGCTTTTTAGCATACCATATTTGAACTTAACTATGAGGAATAGTCTTTCCAGCATATTCTAATCTCTAATCGTGCATCAAAAATGTTTGTCGAAACTACTCCAGCAACCTATTTCGAGAACAAAACCAAATGATAAAAATCCAAAAGGATTTTAAGTTTGAGCAATAAAAACAGTAGCGTAAGGAATTTTTTTCTAAAAAACATTATGTCTAATTGTCATCATTTCCCAAAAAAACAATACACAGAAATAGGCAAATTATGATTAAAATATTTTAACATTTTTTTTGCTTTTGAAGAAAATAATTATGGAAATTAATAATTCTATGCTGTTGTCACTCAAAATCTCAAGGCTGATGAATTAAAAATGAAAAATGTATCATGTCTCCATTTTCTACTATAAACCATTAAATGATTAAAACAAAACAATATGCATCATAGTTCAAACAGCAGGCAATTGCCCCTAGTGACTAGTAATATATTTCTTCTTAGACATAAATGATTTTCAGGCAGAATGAGAATGCATGACCATATACAGAGCCATATATGGTCATGGCATACATAAGAACAGAAAGGTCGTGTATTTATGTGTTACATAAGGCTTCTCTACTGACAGCTTACTGATCCGGAAATCTCACATATCCACGCGCTTTGAGACCATGACAATCCCACTTTTAGATCGCAATGACATATAATTGTAATTGCGGAAAATATTATGTCACTAAGCAATAAATATGTTAAAATGTTAACATAAATTTGTTTGATGTAGTTCCTTTTCAGTACATTATTATTTTATTCTGAGGTTGTAATTATACGCACTTTATAGTTTATGTCATGAACTATATACAGTGACCTCAACAACTGCAGATTGTACATGAATATTGTAGGACCTGGTTTAATGTTATATCATTATATATATTATTCTCAATCAATACATTTGGGTCGCGCACTGAGCAAACCGGGTTCAATTCATGTGCGCAAAGATTTGTCTCATATAAGCCTGTGCAGTCTGCACTGGCTAATCAGGGACAATACTTTAACACCATAACTTCTACAGTTGAACAGTATAATGTTAAAGGTGTATATGGCTGTGTTCTTTTACAGATAAACGTATGTCACGTTCTGAGAAAACTGGGCAAAATGCATGTGCGTAAAGTGTTGTCCCAGATTAACCTGTGCAGTCCCCACAGGCTAATCCAGGACGACACTTTCCGCCTAAACTGGATTTTCGCTAAGAAGAGACATCAATTAAACGAAAAATTCCATAAAAGCGGAAATTGTCTTCCCTGATTAGCCTGTGCGGACTGCACTTGCTAATCTGGGATGACAATTTACGCACAAGCATTATGCCCAGTTTTCACAGAACGCGACACAACATTATAATCTTGAATAATCCTCATGAACTCTACCTCGCAGCATTCCATGAAAGGACAGCTACAACAGATCAATCCCACACAGTCTGCATGTAATGTGTGGGTTTGTATACAAAAATAGATCCCTGGACAAACGAGTCTTATTCTTGGAAAACTGGGCTTAATGCATGCGCATACAGTGTCAGTGTCGTCATAGATTAGCCTTTCATTCTGCACAGGCTTATCAGGGAACACACTTTCTGCTTTTATGATTTTTTTCGTTTTAAGCAAGTCTCTTATAAATGAAAATCCAGTCTAAGCGAAAAGAGTTGCCCCTGATTAGCCTGTGCAGACTGCACAGGCTAATCTAGGATGATATTTTACACGCATGCGTTGAGCCCAGTTTTCTCAGAAAGCGGATCATATCTAGCAACAGTAGCAGCTTTTTGCATAGGTGTTGTAACAGATTGCTCTAGCTGACAATTGAATCTCTCTAACATTTTCAGTTTTTATTTGACAACCTATTAATACTCACCATGTTTTCACGTAAGAAGTTTTGCCAAGAATGTTAAAAACAAAGTTTCACAAGGAGAAATACACTTTTTATGCACTTCTATGTATTAACGCACGAAAAATGCAGAAAACAACACCTTTTTCTGTTAAAAGTGTTTTTTTCAGCATTTTCTAGTTAATTTAATGCCCACTTAATTTGCATGAAACACAGAAAAAAATACGGTGCCAAAACCTCTGGGTTTAATGCACATTAAATACACTTTTCAACAAGGGCATCTAGGGCACCTCTTTATTTTTTATGTACAGTAAAAACACCCCCCAAAACTTTTATATTCACATTTAAATTTGACACATTGCATCTATGCTTATATGAAATGGAATAACTTACAACTTCTTAACAAAGATTAAAGTATTCTTATCAAATATAATAGTGTAGGCCTATAGAGCATAATGCCAACCATAATCATAATCTTACAAAACGCACACAAGTCCACAATGTATTTAATTCTCCGCAGCAAACTACCTTTGTTGCTTTCCGTTTACCTTTATAGCACCAACGGAATGCCATAAGTTGTCTGCACCCAGGAATATACAAACCGTGAAAGAATATCAATCAAACTAAAGAATACAAGTGCAAAGCATATGCACCAGCACATTCCATACCCTGGCAGCCATTCCGCTATCATTAGCACATACTTAAAAGTTACGCAACAAATCACTCCAATTTTCAGCCGATAATATAAACTTCTGGAACACTGGTAACCAGTCGATAGAATAACATTTGTAATACAGGTAACCAGTCGATAGAATTACAAAACAGTTAAAACATCTATTAGAGCATTCCTGAACTCTCAGACTTATACAAAACATTGGCCCACATACCAGCTGAAAGGCAATCAACACTGTGAGAGTTAGCCAAGATTAGGCTTCATTCCACCATGTTATGTACACTGTCTATACACCCCATACCTTTCCTAGTGACCTATAAACACATATAACGCACACACACACACACATATTTATAACTGTAGGTTAACACTTTTCAGCAGATTTGGCCTCAGAAACTGTTATCCAATACTGCAAAATTAACAAACAAATTGCATTCACTTTTTAACCAATGCAGCGATTAACACTATGATACTGTAGGGTCACTGAGATATTATTTCTTACAATTTAAGTGATTAACTTTTGTGACCATTTAATTTCTTTGCAGCTGTTGGTTTTATAACCCTAAATTCCTTGATTTCCGATATACAGACATGTTATATACAGCACTGTAATGTCTTTTATCACATGCCTTACAAATTTTTCACACAGTATAAACCAACAGTTAAAAAGATTACTCAAATAGAAGAAGGTAATATGCATCACTTCTTTAAGCCCTGGTAGTTACTGTTGTACACAACAAGATTATATAATAAATCAGAAAATTGTTGCCCATCTCACATTTTTAAATCATACCGCTATTTCTTTTGCAATATATGCACTTCACTACAGACCTGTTACATAACGGTTCGCTGGATTACGGGATCGCGATATATCCAGATCACCATATATAACTTGTCAGGTCATTGATGCATGTATAATTTTGTATGCATGAACATAGTTTGGCAATCTCAAAACATGTTACTAACCTACCTTTTGACATAATGCGTTATCTGATATCCATATGTTATATATTGGTATATCAAATAATATTATTCCATGCAAGTACTTTTAAATGCATGTAATTAAATTTGTAATCCAAAAAGCATTGCTGAGTTTCATTGTTCTAGCTAAAAAAAACAGTTCTCACATATTTTGTGGAAATCCTTTATCCTGATTAAAAGCATGCAACTTCATGTACGTTGCGTCATTCATCCTCGTGGAAAGCTTGGGCTTGAATATTTGATTGCTGAATAAAAACTTTGTAGAACAGAGAAACTGAGATCTTTAATTTTTGTTTAAAGACTCGTAGTACATTTCTAAAAAAAATGTGGAAACCTTTTCTCTAAATTAAAAATAAGTCGTTTACTTTGTATCAAAAGAGCTATGGTCTCGAGTTTGTCAGTATTGATCTGTGACATGTACAGTTATTGTATACACCTTAATGTTGACGGCGTGTATTCGGCTGCCTGAGCACTGATTGGCTGAAACGATAACCGAGAAGAATTTGATTGACAGCTGGCATCATTTCAGTTGAAAGCAATTCAAAGTTTCAAGGGTGACACATGCAATTAACTCTTTCAGTGCTGGAACCGAATTTTGAAGGCATTTGCAAACAGTTTGGATCCAGATGAGACGCCACAGAACGTGGCGTCTCATCAAGATCCAAACTGTTTGCTATTCTGATAGTATTCTTTGAAATAAATCGAAGAAAATGCTAATTTTAGAAATTCAGCAGACAACATTTTAGCAGACGACAAATATCCCAGCATGCAAAGGGTTAAGTAAAACTGTTAATTTCTGATGTTGGGCAAGTGGGGTTATTGTTTGTTACACTACACAAGCTTGAATGCGATGAAGGCGCAAAAATCTAAACCAAACAGGATTTAGTTATGAAAGTATGACTATGGAGAATATTAAAGTGTGCGAAAAAAATAACTGGGGGCCTTCTCACGATATATTGGACATCACGTTATATCAGATCCGCAATATAGTGGATCTGCAGTATATTATTAGTTTTCATCATGTTTTATTATCATCCAGTGTTGATGGGAAAAGGCTTTTGTTCTCTTCGTAGGACACCAAATGTATTTCAACATGTGTATAACTGGTTGATTTGCTCAACGAGTCAGTTCAATTCAGTGACCTTCAGGTGACATTTTAAATACATTTAAGTCGTAAAGCACCCAATACAGCTAATTCCATTGAAGAATGATTTTTATTCCATTCCCAGACTTGGATTACCCAAAGCTACACAATAGGGACCGCTTGCCGAATAGTGAACACTGCAGGCAATGCCCCTCATTAAGTGAGGTCATTGGAAGTATAAGACTTTCACCAATGCCTCTTGTTTCTTGACCTCACATTAGTAACAGCGACACAAACACTCCTGTCTGGATAGAAATCGGCAATACTTTATTTGTCATAAGCTTTGTAACATAACATAGGCCACAACCGCCAATAATCCTCCACTCTGGGTATAGTCAGCAATTAGTGTGAATAATAATAAGTTCCTAAGTTCATGACCTTTAATCCATGGTTGGGTAGTGTATTATTTTATGTATACTGATTGCAGTTATTCTGTAAATTTTTACAAATATATTTTCCCCGCAACAGATTGAAATAAGTAGTGATTATTTTGTATTGCTTATTATAACTGGAAATTTACTGTTCACTTGACATTTACAATCTCCAGTTACAAATAAACTGTGCTCGCTTATTTTGTGTACAAATTTTGTCCCGATCAAAACCGCGCGCAAGTTATACTCTATAACTTTATTTTATCCGCAAAAAAAACAAGAACGAATAAGTTGCTAAAAAAATTGCAGCACAAAATCCTTTCTTCAATATCATCTTCACATTAATGTCATTCCATTTGTAAAATTGGAGCGAGATCCACCCAGTAGTTCAAGCGTGGTTCAAAACACAATCTTTAGGAGGTTACTCATACATCGTGCCCAGTTGAGCTAATGAAGAATAACAAATCAAACAAGATGTGTTTGTGAAACACTATGTCCACTTTTGAGCGATTTTGACCCATAAATTTGACCTTTGACCTTGAAGGATGACCTTGACCTTTCACCACTCAAAATGTGCAGCTCCATGAGATACACATGCATGCCAAATATCAAGTTGCTATCTTCAATATTGCAAAAGTTATGGCCAATGTTAAAATTGGCGCAAACAAACAAACAAACAAACAAACCAACCAACCAACTGACCAACAGACAGGGCAAAAACAATATGTCCCCCAGTATATACTGGTGGACATAAAAATCTTTGAATTGATATTTCCCCGCGAATTTCAAAATTATGTGACAGACGGACGGATGGAATGATGGACAGACGGAATGACGGATAGACAATACCAAATGAAAAAGGACAAAAAACTATTTTTTTTTTGTTTAGGCCTGGGAATTTCTTAAAACTAGTTACGCCCAAACGTCTAGCAATGAATAAAAATAGTTTGTCCATACTGTATGTATTTTGTGTGTTATATCACTGGAGGATTTGCTCTTTAGTCTCTTCCCCAGTAATGTAGCATAAGATGATGGACATCATTCGGTTTTAAAGGGACAGTAAATCACGAATGACGAAAAAGAAAAGTTCTAAAATACCGTATTTTTTTACAATTATTAGTTTATATTGATTAAAAAATATCACGACTGGTATATCACATTACTTGAAAAAAGTTCATATTTTCAGTATATTCAGTAATAAATTTTGCGATGTGAAATCGAAAAGTACATCGCGAAAATAGGTGACATAACGATATACACACTATAAATAATGCAAGTAGATTGATCATTTTATATATAAAATATATACAATTCACTACGCATGCACAATTTGCATTCCTGGGTTTACCACGAGACGATGATGATGAATCTACTTGCGTTATTTATAATTAACTGGGTAGTTACCTGGTAGACATACCCAATAAAAATAAATAAATAACAAGAGCACCGCATAGTGGGTGCCAACGCTCGGCTGTGGGTGCTTGGATTTTGTTTTTTTGACCTTTGACCTTGAATGATGACCTTGACCTTTCACTACTCAAAATGTGCAGCTCCATGAGATACACATGAATGCCAAATATCAAGTTGCAATCTTCAATATTGCAAAAGTAAAGGCCTACGTCAAAGTTTTTGGACGATGGGTACGGCAGACGAGCTATGACAATACCTCGGGTTTTCTTCGAAAACAGCTGAGCTAAAAAAAATAAAGTAAAAATAAAAAAATAACTTTTTTCAAGTAATGTTATATAACAGTCGTGATATTTTTATCAATATAAACTAATAATTGTAAAAAAATACGGTACTTTAGAACTTTTAATTTTTCGTCATTAGTGGTTTACAGTCCCTTTAATTCTTCCTTTACCTACACTGAAGTTGTTTAATGCTCTTGCCATTAATTTTGTTTTATATACAATATGAGCTGCTGTGAAAAGGGGGCTTAATGCATGTGTGTAAAGTGTTGTCCCAGATTAGCCTGTGCAGTCCGCACAGGCTAATCAGGGACGACACTTTCCGCTTTTATTGTATTTTTTGTTTAACAATAAAGACTCTTCTTGACAAAAATCTAGTTAAGGTGGAAAGTGTTGAATTTTGTTTTATATGCCATATGCTTCCCTGTTCAGCATCAAAAGTGCATCATAAATCTCTTATAACAGCCATATAGAGGTAAACCTGTATCAATCAACACAACATTAGCTTTGAAGGAAATATAATGGCCACAGCTGTCATAGCTACGTAACCACATACATGTATGGTAAAAACATGTTTCGATATATGATATTGAATAATTTAACAAAGTGTACAATTGTTGATGAGTCCCAAACTTATCACAACTTTTTTTTAAATTTAGTCTACCTCCCAACATTCTTTAACCACTCACAAGTTTTTTCTCATTTTCATGTTTTACTAGATCTATTTTATAAACCTATATAGAAATATCTACATGTGAAATATTGGATAAAGAAAAAAATCTACATTTAGATCAATTCGGTCTCAAAACGTAGACAGTCAATCAATAAATTGTAATATAAACCATGGTTCCCCATTGGTTTAATATAATCATGTCATCAGTCGATCTGATCGAACTCTCTGGAATGTAAAATAAAACTAGCACGTAAAACACTTATCTGCTCTATTGAACACCATTATATCCCCACTCCAGCACAGGAGAAATACCTCACAGCACACACCAGTCTGTCTGACTGAGTTATGTTGACCTGTGTTCATCATTTGGAATGCCTCTGTGATGTAGCTGTGTCTACATGTACAGACTGTCTGGGTCAAGTGAGGTGAAGCTATATAGGCGTAGGTATGACCTTGCGTTACCCTGTGGGCCAAGGGAGGCTACTCTCACATATAATACTGAATGGATAGTCCAACAAGCTGAGGTTTAACAGTGGAAAATGGCCATACTTATTAGTGAAAGAGCAGTATTAATATAACATTTTCTATAGCATATTCATGCTATTAAAAATGGCAAAATAAAAGAAAAAATATATCCAGCAAAATGTTTCAAAATGTTTTAGAAGTGTTTTTTTTTTATTTGCTTTGATGGTTTATATATTTAATCACATACCAAGAATGTGTGAGTACATTTTTGTGCTTAAATCTACATTATAAAATGATTTTGACTAATATAAATAGAATAAAAACAGGTTGATGAACATGAACAGTAATCTGCATTACTTATGCGATATGGTTAAAGACTCTATAACGCTCAAAATCAACGAACATTTCATGAAATATTATCATATTAAATAAAGTGACCACATAAACAATCAGTGTTCCTTATAGCAATAGTCCAAATTTCAACCCTAGATGTGGTCTGGTAACATAGATTTAACAAGATACAAAATGCCCTTTATTGTTTGTTGTACTATATATTTAACACATGTTCATGAACCAATTTAGTGTTCGTGTGTCGTATGAATAGATATTGTGGCTGGAAATTCACAGGAATATATTGTGACCCAAAAAATAAAAAAAGAGCATTTTGTATCTCCTTAAATCTATGTTACCATAAAACATCTAGCGTTGAAATTTTGGCGTTTGCTATAAGAAACACTGATGTTTTATGGGTTATCTTTATTTTATGAAACAATTGACGAACTTTTAGTTGATTTTGAGTATTAATGGGGCTTTAAGTACTAAACCAGACTTAAAGCCGGCCGAGTTGATATTTCTCAAAACAATTTGGTTTTCTCAACTGACCAGAATTAATCAGTATTCGTCAGATACATTCTAAAGCTTAACTTTTCCATACTGATTTTCGCAAAAAATGTTCCAAAAAATGCCAAAAGCATAAAAAATACGAAACCTAATTATGTTCATAACGGAATCCTCAAGACTATTATTAACCTGTGACGTATGCACACTTTGGGTCACATGAGCGCCAATTTCATGTGATTGCCATTGTGTACACACCGGTCTTACTGACAATAACGTAGTGACGTCACCATCTATGTATAGAATGCGTGATTTCCACTTCTGCGCTTTTCAAAACAAAGATAACTACTAAATAACACGGTTNACAAACAGACAGACAGGGCAAAAACAAAATGTCCCCCAGTAAATACGGGGGGACATTAAAATGGGAAAATAGACCAATATCAACTCCGCCGGCTTAAAGACTTTTCCCCATTTTTCATGGACCTTTTCTCAATCTTTCATGCTGGTCATGCGAATAATTGGATAACGTATGGCACTTAGATAACAGAGAAAAACGAAATATGCCATTGGTCCTTTTTTTATTCAGACAATCTTTTTAAATTTCAGTTACACTTTTTTTAATTTTGTATCTTTTACATAAGAATATGAGATGGTTTCTCTGACTAAATAAACCTTAACATTTAAATGTCTGTGGTATTTTACAAACACCAATCCCTTAATACGCTGTTTGAACTTTGCAAACCATCAGGGGGCAAGCACACCTAAATTTGATAGAATTGTTGGTCAATAGTTACCCTACCAGACAGAATTGGAGAGCTATATCTGACCTGAATTGATGCCGTTAATGGTCAGGAAAATGTCACAGACAGTCAGCAGATTTCCCATTACCCGCTGCCATGGCAACCATAGTCTGCAAATATAAAAGACACAAGTAACCAATTAAAAAAAGCTACACGATATCCGTATTTATAGAAATAGTTCTTGGTATTACAAGTTACTTAAGACAACATAATGTCAAGTCATAAAAAATACTAGGCTATTTTGCATAATCTTATCTGAACATATAATATGAAACTTTTATTCATTATCCATTTTTCATATAGTAAACTGAGAAAAAACTCCTTTCTAAAAATAAAATGTCACAAAATGAACTTCAGGCTTTGTTATATGAGATTATATTAATTTTGAAATATACTGTAACTTTAATAGAACAAACAGAGGCATGTATTCTCTGCTACGCTGGGGGTGGGTGAAAAAAACTGAGTCAGAGGGAAATAATTAATTCCATCTTTTGAACACTAGACTTGAAATATGAAACACTGAATACATATTAAACAACAATCAACTTATAATTTTAAGTAATGCATGGCAATCACATAAAAGGCTTTTGCTTGGATAGAATAGGTAACCCCACTCCTGCTGATGAATATCAATGGTGTCTTCTCTTAAGTTTGTATAATTTGAAATTCAAACATAAACAAAACAAGAGCTGTCACCATAGGATGACATATGCCCCTTTTTTCCACATTTTTGTAAACCTAAACGCAAAGTGTTTTTCCACATTTTTTCAAAATCTAAACGCAAAGTGTGACGGAATTTCAGATGGACAGACTATGCAAACTGCAAACTATGTTCTCAGATCATATAAGAATTTAAATTATTAATGAAATATCCTTTTTATAAAAAATACATAAATATGTTTTAATCCAGGTATATTGCCGTGACTTAAACCCGTGCAACGCTTTGTCAGATATGATAAAGGGCAAATAACTCAGGAATGTGTGGACCAATTTGCATGATCATTGTCTTGAACATCTACACTTCATGGTGATGACATATTTGTGGTCTCAATTAAATCACTTGAGAAATGTGCAAGCAGATCACTGGACAAATTGATAACATTTTATGTGGACTGACCATACTAACCGACTTACCGAGTTCAAACTGATAACATTTTATGCGGACTGACCAACTGACTGAGTTCAATATAATATTATTTAGATATGACACGTATTTTCAAGTCGCAAACCACAGAGAAATATGTTGAGAACAGTCCGCTAAGATGATGCAATTTCGTAATTCAGATAACAACAAGGATATTAGTAAAACTGATGGATGCTACCCGATGATGCTTTGTCAATATATGGGTTAATTGTGTGGGAAAAAAAAAAGTGTGACCTTGAGAAAATCTATTATAAGCTTCGGTGAACTTGACCGGAAAAAAAATATTTAGCCTCAGTGACCTTGACCCCAGTGACCTCAAACCTCATCAAAAGGTAGAGGTCCATGCAAGGTACCTACATGCAAAATATGTAAGAGATCGGTAAAATATTGAAGGAGCTATGAGAAACTATAATCAAAAAGTGTGACGGAAAGAAGTAAGGAAGGACAAACTGGCAACTATAATTATGCTCCCCATATATATATATATGGGGAGCATAATAAGGATCTGTATGTGGTACATGATCATAAGAGATTGAAATGGAACGTGGCTTAAATAACTTAATAACTTCTTGACATTATATCATTTAATAACTAAATATCAAACATATGGTATTATTGCTCTGATATTTATTGGTAGATATTTCGTATGTCTGTATATATAAACATACCTAACAATCAATAGGAGCCGCCGGAAGTAAACAGGGGACATCACTTATGAATACAGGGAGGGGAAGTTACCTAGCCGCAAGAAAGGCCTATAGACACACATACAGCTTACAACCCCATCAAACAAGTTGGGAACAAAAGCAATTATACACCACATACATGACCAGATAGCCAATCAATGGTCCCCATTCAAAATGCCAAACTTACAAAAACACAACTTTTGAGGAGGGCTTTTTTTACAAAAACAATAATATTCAGCTTTGCATTTTTGCATATTTTTATAGTTACTATAATATTCAGCTTCACATTTTTGCATTTTTTTATTTCCACCAATCACAGTTCGGCATTTTATCATATGACCGATTTGACATGTTCTGATTGGTTAAACAATTCACCATTTTCTGGGCATATGTGCACTGATTTCCTGCCCTACACAGTGCAAAAATCATAAAATGCCAAAAAATGAAGGTTCAGCATTTTGAATGGATACCATCGAAATTTGTATTGAAAAAAAGCAATTATACACCACATACATGAAGCCATTTTGTATTGAAAAAAGCAATTTTACACCACATACATGACCAGATCATAGTCAATTTGTATTGAAACAAGAAATGTGTCCACAGGACACGGATGCCCCCAACTGTAACTTTGTCACTACATAAAAGTATAACTGTGTAAATGTTTTTGAGAAATACAGCGCCTACATTTTATTAAACTATTAGTTTGCTGCATAACAGGTGTTCAATATTTAAATTTTGTTGTTTGTTACATATGTCATCTGCTGCAGTTTGTAGATTATTTTTTCGCTGTTAACAATAACTATCGTGTTTTCTATATATCACCCTCTTTATTTTTTCATATTTTTTACATTTTCAGAATTAACTTGAACCTAGACACAACTTCTGACCAAATTTGGTGGAGACCGGATGAAAACTACTTCAATTAGAGAGCGGACACCATGCTAAATCCTTAAAATGCACTAAGTGACCCCATGACCTAGTTTTTGACCCGGCATGACCCATATTCGAACTTGACCTAGATATTGTCTGGATACAACTTCTGACCAAGTTTGGTAAAGATCGAATGAAAACTATTTGAATTAGAGAGCGGACACGAAAAGTGTGACAGACCGACAGCCTGACGGCCTGACCGCCTGACGGACAGTGCGAAAACTATATACCCCCTTTTCTTCGAAAGGGGGCATAAAAAGGTACAGTTAATGCACCCATGATTGTTTAAACA
>VMBQ01000608.1:41691-128717 GCA_007657795.1 Dreissena rostriformis
GAGTCCTCATTAATATAAAGACACTGAACAAGTTTGAAAAGAATCGGATGAAAACTGTGGAGTTTATCGCGTAAACAAGAAAAAGTCTAACGCACGGACGGACGCACGCACGGACGGCAGACGGACGGTCTGATGTAACCCATTTTCAATAGGGTTCGAGTCCTCATGAATATAAAGACACTGAACAAGTTTGAAAAGAATCGGACGAAAACTGTGGACTTTATCGCGTAAACAAGAAAAAAGTTAACGGACACACACACACACGGACGGACGGACGGACGACGGAAACCATGCCATCACATAAGCTCTTCAGGCCTTCGGCCAGTAGAGTTAAAAATCGATACGAACCGATATAAAAATACTATTCGTAACTTGATTTTGTAATTCTTAATGGTACGACAAAATTTTAAAATAAATACGTAACGGACTTGAAAATAATTCGTAATAACGAAAATACGACCCTTATCTGGAGCTCTGGGATGAGCAATCAAGTGTCCAATACATTTGTACCCGTGCTGTCAATGATTGTTTAGATCTTAATATAGTCAACACACTGCATTTGTTGATTCTTTAATTTCAAAGACACAAGTCCTTCTTATCTTTGCTAAACGCGCTAAAGGTGAACTAGCTAAAGGTGAACTAGAATAGAAAACTGCATATTGTGTATTCTGCACCCCACCCTGTCTAGACACCATCATAGCCAATGTAAATATTTGTGCAGCCACTTTGCATTGCAGGACATGTTTAATTGCTTTGTTTCTCTGAGTATTTCTGTCTTAAAAAAAGTCTACCAATTTCTTCCAGGCTGAATGCAACTTCTCAAAAGGGTGATGCAAAACTTTAAGAAATAGTATTCATGTATTCAAAATGATATTCAATGAAATAAGAGCATGGCTCTGGGAAAACCGGGCTTAATGCATGTTCGTAGTGTGGTACCCGATTAGCCTGTGCACTCTGCACAGGCTAATCAGGGATGACACTTTCTGCTTTGATTTTTTTTTAAAAATAAAGTCTTAAAGAAAACTCAGTTTATTCGGAAAGTGTCGTCCCTGATTAGCCTCTGTGGACTGCACAGACTAATCTGGGACAACACTTTACGCACATGCATTAAGCCCATTTCTCACAGAGCAAGGCGTGCAGTGAAACCATTGACTTTAGTCAACCCATTACAGGTCACATGGTCAGAAAATTGATAGCTATTACTGCCCAAAGTGCATGGTCAGTCAACACCTATAAAACTTCACAGTCCTCAAGGGCCACTTTTATCATATAACTTATTTTAAAGTAAAAGTTAAGACATCTGTTTGTGTATATTATATACATAAAGCTTATTTTAAAGTATTAGTTGAGACATCTGTTCGTGTATAACTTGAGTAAAAGTTGCCTCTTGTGATTTTATTCATGTCTACTGTTCAACCAATCAAGAAGTGTTTGAATCTCGGGTTAGTTTTTTCATCAAAACTGTCTAACCAAAATTGACACTTAGTTTAACGAGAATTTAACGCAAGTACAATGTATTGTGTGTGACATGAATGAATACAAAGTCATGTACATCTTTTTCAGTTTGATCTTTTAAAGATGCAATGATAGCACAATGCCACAAGGTTTCAAAGAAAAAAGACATTTTCTTTAACATCATAATGGTTATGTTACCAGAATAGTTTCATTACTTGATAAAGCATTTACGTGACCTGGAGAATCATCACATTATCTGGGACATTATGGTTGTTATTGTAATTTTATATTGCTTTGTATGTATTGAGCACGCGAAAAAAGTGATGAAGTAAAGGAATACCATTTTGAAGAAAATACAGAACAATACAATCCTTATAAGGTAAATTTGGGTAGTTGTTAATGACAAACCCACTTAATATAAGTTAAAATGATTTGCTTTCACTTTCTGAATCCGTAGTATACCATTAAAATTTATTTTACACTTCAAAATCAATTAGATCTAAAGTAGGCCACATGATCTTTCGTGGATATGATTAGCCCTTTGAGCGCTGGAACCGGATTTTAAAGGTCTTTGCAAACAGTTTGGATCCTGATGGGACGCCACAGAACGTGGCGTCTCATCAGGATCCAAAATGTTTGCTATTCTGATAGTATTCTTTGAAAAAAAGTGAAGAAAATGCTAATTTTAGAAATTCAGCAGACGACATTTTAGCAGACTACAAATTACCCAGCATGCAAAGGGTTAGGAAGAGAAATGACTTTATAAATAGATGATTAATGTACAGAAAAAGTTATACAAATGCTGACAGCCACATTATCAGGTTAATGTTTTTGCACTTCACATAGCCAGACAGTTAACAAGTGGGGCAAATAAATAGGCCAGGTTTTACCACACAAATAGTGTGAAGTCAGTACAGAGGAGTGAATTATAGTACTCCACGTTACATCCTATAGCGGAGTACTTTTGTCCTGACGGACATGAGAAAACAAACCGGTTTTGCGAGTTTGTTTTGTGTATTGCTATTTATAGAAACTCCATCTATATGCGTCTCTCGCAAATCGTACAACAGTGTTGTTGTTTGTTTGTTTGAAACATAGTTAGGACCCTTTGATATGGAGTCCCATTCAAATCAATACAAGTACAAGTTCACTTACAGAGCACAAAAATTATTTGACAATATTTAATTGCGCCGTACACAGTTCTATAACTAAATAAATGTTGACATGATATGCACATAAAATGCTTTAAAATGTATTGCATGATACATAATTTACTTTGCACATAAAATATAATACTTTAGATTTTAAAATACTTTATAAAGTATGCGCAAAAAAAATGGAATGGATGAAACTACTTCAGCAATCATAAAGCCAAGTGGAATTTATCTTTTTTCCAATATGTTGAAGTAATTCAAAGTAAGAAGTAAAAAGACCATCGTTTTCAAACTGGTCAAAACCGTAACTTGAAAAAGCTTACCTCATATTGAAAGCATAATCAACACAATATGTTATGCTTACAGCATGTTTTCTTTGCACATAACCCTTATACCATAAAGCCAAACAAATTAAGAAGTGAACAATAAAGAACAATAATAGCATTTTCACCAAGTTGACTTTCATGATGAAAAAGATGAAACACAGATAGATTCTTGCTAATGGCTAATTTATAAGTAATGAGGTATTTGTACATGCCGCCAATTACCTTGTGTAATTGCGAAAGTCTTGTATTTGTAAATGTTGCGTAGTTTGCATCATAAGGAACTCTGAAAATGCCACAAAAACATTCCAATTAGTTATAGCCAAAATTGTCATTTTTTATATGTTAAAACCTAGAAAAGGGTTATATGGCAGGGCCAAAAAAACCTTCTTTGAAGTAGCTGAATACCGGCTGCTTCCTCAACCGAAATAACCACTTTTTTTCCCCAAATGGAACTCAAAAACTCCAAATTGAGGGGTAAAAAAAAAAAAAAAAAAAAATTTTTTTTTTGGAAATTGGACGTCCGCTTGGGGAAAAACACTGTAAGTACCAAGCAATCTAAATCCACAGTCAGTGCAAGTATATGTATCTGTAGAGTATCTGTACCTTCCTAACTTTGTGGCCATTCAATATAATTTATTTCATGTATCATCTCCATTATCCAAATGAAATACAAATTCCTTATTTTCCCCAAATAAGAAAAAATCGCGCTATTTTTCCCCTAAAAGGGTGTTTTGGCCCTGTATGGAAAGAAAACATTGATTTAGAAGTTAAGGGTGAGTTGGGTTTTTAATAGTAAGAGGCTGTCATTAGGTGTCATCCGCTCAGAAAAAATTCTTTCAAACAAGGCTACTCTCCCCATACACCATTATTACCCCGAAATGTGTATCCCCCCTATGGTAATTGTTTCCCCCAAATGCCAAACAATACCTGACAGTGTATTTTGTTTATTTGTTTCACCCTTCTGCGTCTTGCAGTTCGGCCCATTTTTCAAAATATATGTATGAAAAACATTATGTATTGTACAATACATTTCAAAGCATTTTATTACTTATGCTAATGAATAAATGTCAAACTTTATACTCAATTATATATAATTATAATTATACACTTGGTCCAGATTTTCAAACCATGTGCACCTTATAAAAATATCAGCTTTTCAACATAGTATGTAATGAAATAAACCTTTCTTATAATTTTAAGTGTTTTTAGAGGAAATGTAATATTTTGTACCAGGACACTTTCCCAACTGACAAAAACTTTAAACTATGCGAAAAAAATGCAATGGATGAAACTACTTTAGCAAAAAAGAACCCCCAACTGCCCTAAATACTGCTGCAAAAAAAAAAGTTGTATAAAATTTGAACACCAACATAAAACTTTGTACAATAAATTATTTTTACCTGTTCACGTTGATTAGTAGTCTACAATCCAAAATACCAAAATCCACCACGCAGAAAGCTAAAGTCTAGATCCATTCCATTACTAATTAGAAACGATAGTTCTACAAAACTTTAACTTTTAACAAACAATATTTTCAGCAGAACTATGAACTAAAGAGCTGAAAAATGTTGTATAAAATTTGAACACTAATAAACAACTGTGTAAAATAAATTATTTTTACCTCTTCCTGTTTATAAGCTTTTGGTCTACAATCCAAAATACGAAATCCACCACGCAGTACGATAGTTCCAACAAAACTTTCAGTTTCAACAAACAATATTTTTAGCTAGGCTATGAACTAAAGAATATATAACAATGATCTCAGAGCAGGCTTCCCCTGGTCCTTCTTCTCGGGATGCTGTAGGCTAAATACTAAGCTCATCCATTTCATAGGAACGCTTGCGGAGAAATATATTCCTGATGGAATTGATTTTGTCTAGACACTAGATTCTTGCAAAATATATTAACAAGGTGAAAATATTCTAGAAATTCCACTGTTTTGCCAATTCCTAGGATCTTTTGGTGAATGTCAAGCGTACTTATCACCAGTTATGCAAACCTATTGTCTAACTAATAAAACGGCAAGGAAACCTCACAACTTCCTAGCCCACTAAGATTTTAATAATAATCAGTCCCAACCTAATGCTGAATAGAAGCTTTTCTAATTCTGGATGTCTGATTATAACTATTACTTTACATGTGCACATTTGTTGAAACTGCATAAATTGTTTATTGTTTTATTTAAGTTGTTAACAGGCTTTATTTCATAATTCATTAGTTAATTTCTTCATTTTTATTATTTAAAGTTAAACAAATCTAGACCAGTACTGTTGTCTCTTAAATACATAATTTTATGTTCAACAGGCCTGGATTTATTTTTCCCCATATTAATATGTTTTCATGTCAAATTCTAAAAGAAACTTTACCTGTTTAACCACAAAACTACATTCCCAATAATACTGTCCTCTACTTTCCGTCACTGATGTTTCTAAAGGTTTAAGGAACTTATAATAACCAATGCAGTAAATGAAACTGAAAATGAGCCTCGCTCTGTGAAAAGGGGGTTTAAGACATGTGCGTAAAGTCTCGTCCCAGATTAGCCTTTACAATCTGCTAATATGGGACCATACTTTACGCAAACGCATTAAACCCCCTTTTCACAGAGCGAAGCTCATATGCATTTAACGAATAATGACAAATCAACCAAGTCACAAAAATAGTTAATATTAAAACAAGAAAGAATAGAGAATTACTAAGTGTGCTGAGTTGGCAGATAAGTAATTATATCCTCATATAAATTACCCAGGAAAAAACTCAGGTTGGTGACACAGCTTTCGAATTTTGTGAGACTGACATCATAGCAGATATAAAATAACACAATATTAATCTGCCTAAAAAGTTTCCGAGTTTTCAACTAAAACACAAATGCTTTGTTCGTACTGTTTCAGTTTATATTTCCAACAAGTATTCATCAGCACTTGAGTTTATTCAAACTGTGAACCATATTCAAACTTTGTATTATTGGAACAGGTTGTTTCTTGCCTACTATGACATTGAAAAATATATTAATTATTATATTTTCGGTTCAAATATTTTGTGTGGTATTTTCTTAACATGATAAGGGCCTCTGTCCTCTTTGGTTCACTGAAATTGATAAAATTTGATATTTTATTTTTTAGAAAAGAAATGTTGAAATTTATGTTCATATATGTTTGCTAAAGGACATATGTGTCGTGTTCTTAGAAAACTGGGCATAATGCTTGTGCATAAATTGTCATCCCAGATTAGCCTGTGCGAAAAGGCTAATCAGAGACGACAATTTCCGCTTTTATGGAATTTTCTGTTTAAATAATGTCTCTTCTAAGGGAAAATCCGGTTTAGGCGGAAGTGTCGTCCCTGATGAGCCTGTGCGGACTGCACAGGCTAATCTGGGACGACACTTGACGCACAAGCATTACGCCCAGTTTTCTCAGAACACGACACATATAAAGCTAATAACTTTAATAAATCAACTTAACAGCTGATTCAGAATACTTCCTTTTAAATATCAAGACACTTCACATCTGGTAAGGGTATTTCATTTCCGCCTGTTACAAAATCCCCTGAAATGTCTGAAAGTCTGCTAGAATAGGTCTGCATTATAGTACTTGTATGATCTCAAAATGTAACAGTCAAATAAGGCAAAGAAAGTATAGAAACATTAGTTACAGGTTAGTATGACACGCTACCACCAACATAACTGATCGACAAACCTCACCAAAACCACCACTTGAAGACGGACACACATTAATTAGGTGACAAACATTAATGTATCTGAGCCTCGCTCTGTGCAAAGGGGGCTTAATGCATGTGCGTAAAGTGTCGGCCCAGATTAGCCTCTGCAGTCCGCACATGCTAATCAGGGGCAACAATTTCTGCTTATTAAGTTATATGATATTTTTCGTTTAACAAAATTATCATATTAGCAAAAATCTAGTTTAGGTGGATAGTATCATCCCTGATTAGCATGTGTGAACTGCACAAGCTAATCTGGGACGACACTTTACGCAAATGCATTAAACCACTTTCTCACAGAGCGCGTTCCATCTGGATTCATGTTAGGACTTCTTTGTCCAAAGATATTATGTAAATGCTCAACCATGTGCCATTATTCAACACTGATTCGGTAAACTCAATCATTGAATGTCAAGCTGGTAAACTAAATGATATCACCCAATGGGGGAAAAAGGTACCATGCAACATTACATTTCAATGACACATGGTACCTTTTTGCACCAAGGAAGAAAACAATATTATTTATATACTTCGCTCTGAGAAAACAGGGTATAATGCATGTGCTTAAATTGTCATCCCACATTAGTACAGTAATTACTCAACATGCCAGAATAGCAAATACTTTCTTGCAATATTCCTAAGTATTTTTATTTTGTTGAAGTTTATACTGATTATCAATGGCGACTGAACAGGATAATCAGGGAAAACACTTTCGGCTTTCGCAGTATTTTTCGTTTGAAGGAAGTCCCTTCTTAGCGAAAATCCAGTTTAAGTGGAAAGTATTGTGTGAGACTAGCCTGTGCTGACTGCACAGGCTAATCTGGGACAAAACATACCTCACTTGCATTAACCCTTTGAGCGCTGGAACCGGATTTTGAAGGCCTTTGCAAACAGTTTAGATCCAGATGAGACGCCACAGAACGTGGCGTCTCATCAGGATCCAAACTATTTGCTATTCTGATAGTATTCTTTGAAAAAAAATCAAAGAAAATGCTAACTTTAGAAATTCAGCAGACGACATTTTAGCAGACGACAAATTTCCCGGCATGCAAAGGGTTAAGGCCCAGAGTGTGGCTCATATAAAATACCTGATTATTTAGATGTCAATTTTGATAAAATTTGTAATGCATTAATTTGCAAAAGTTTTCAAATGGAAATCAACGTGTATGAAATATTTTGCATGGCAGATGTTGCTATTTATTTATAGCCACTTCTATTTTGAGTAAGTTTAAGTTAAAGTACATGCCAACAATTAAAATTAATAGATGGGTTGTGTTTTGGTTATACAAGTGTTGATGACATTTCCATTTACTTACGTAACCACTGGGGCGAACCCATGCGAAGATGTCACGGAAAAACAAACATCACCTATCAATCATTGCCATAGATACAACAATACAGTTAATAATAATAAGGCAGTCAAAAGGACAACTATAACCCCCCCCCCCCCCCCCCCCCCCNGACATTTTAGACCTTTAAGTGTGACCTTGACCTTGATGTGGTGGCAAGGCCTAAATGAGACGCACAAGCATTATGCCCAGTTTTCTCAGAACATGACACATTTTATCTAGGTTCCATGAAAATCCTTCAAAACGAATAGGTCTCAAGGGAGAGCAAACTTGAAATGGTGGTTCTAATATTTTTCCTACAAATGTGACTTTGACCTTCAAATGCGACCTTGACCTTCAGAACTTGTGATTGATGCCTTCTGTTCACAACATCTAAAAGGCTATTAGAGACATGGAGTGGAGATGAAATATAACAGACTAATTAATGCCATGAACAGACAGACGAAAGGAACAGTACATTCCAATAACATCATTTGTGTTTAGTGGCAGATAATTGAAAACCAAACAAGCAAATTCATTGAATTGATATCCCCCGCCGAATAAATTTTGTTTATTAATGGCAGATGGATGAACAGGGCAATAACTGTAAAATAACAAAGTGAAGTGTTTTTGTGTTAATGCATTACAATTCTCCTTATTAATATCTATACACCAACGAAGATTCGTGTTGAACGCATGAATCATACTTGAGATATAGCCTTGAAAAGTTATGACATACAAAAACAACAAAGGGCAACAAGTCTCAAGTACATGTAGGATTATGGTTCTTATGCATGGCACTTCTCCACATTGATATCTGTACACCAATGAAGTTTCATGTTGAAATCGTGTATAGTGTCTGAGATATTGCCCTGAAAACTTACATCATACACAAACAACAAAGGGCAATTACTCTAATTTATGCAAGTGTAGGGTTATGGTTCTTGTGCATGACACATCTCCTCATAAATATCTATACACCCATGAAGTTTCATGTTGATATCTTATATAGTTTCTGAGACATAGCCCTGAAAAGTTTGTGACAGACAGACAGACAGACAGACAACACCAAATCTATATCCCTCCGCCTTTGGCAGGGGATAACCAACAAAGTTTGCAGCACTTAAAACTTTTTCTGAAATTGTTTTATCATTGGTGTTGTGGTGTAATGCGCAGTAATACTGTACTTATTCTGACAACCTCCTCTTCAGTCTGTCAAGATCACTTCGGGCAAAAAAGAAAGTCTGGAAGCTTCTTTATTTCTGGTTGAGACACAGACAAATCCAGAGAGCTTATGACAAAAAAGTGTACTTCCATTTAAGTGCAATAACAAACACTGTTATGCCTTGAAAAAAGTCAAGATTGCAATATTGAGACTGGTATCTTGGATTGCATGCATAACATTAATAGACATTTTTATTAAATGTTAAGTTTACCTGTAAATATTTAGAGTTGAACCACACATATGGAAAATAAAAACCAGGTGATATTTTTGATGTCCAACAAAAATGCACAATGTTAAAAGAATTCTTTCCGCTATTTCAATATCTTGTAAGGCCTCAATCCGTCTTTAAAGAAAACAGTATGTACGTGTTTTGTTCATCTGAAAATACACTTTGAGCAAAAAATTAAAAATGAACACTTACATCGTAAAGGTCATCACATCATAAGCCTAGACGCAACCAATGGGAAAGACGAAAAAATCTTGTCGGACACGAGGTCCGATAACTTTTAAAATTTGTCGGACCTCACCAGATTTTATCGGACCTCGTTTTTCTTTACCAAAGAATAGAACATACCTTTTGTAGAGTTTATTTTTATTATTATGACGTAAAATTATGACGTTCACAATGTTTAACAATTCTAAATACAATAAAATAACAACTTAATGAAAACCCGTTTTATGAAACATTTGGAAAAACTTGATCTAAAGTAAAGGAAGTCAAGATGGCGACGTTTTTTTTTGTCGGACACGAGGTCCGACAATTTGGGAAATATTATCGGACCTCGTCAAATTTTATCGGATTTGTCCGAGGTCCGATGTCTTTCCGTTGCTAGACGGTCATTTTCAGAATTCAATTATGTATGAAATTACAAATCCAGGGCCTTATTTATTAGTTATTATATTTATTATTAACAAAGTTCACTGTCTGTTGAAACAGAAACCCAGATTCGGGACAGGTAAATAGCAATATTACTCACCTTATACTTCCTTTTATTTTAGGATTTAAATTATATATGAAATAACAAATCCAGGACCTCAGTTATAAGTTATTATAGTTATTATTTACAAAGTTCACTGCGGTAAAGACTAGAAACCCAGATTCAAGACAGGTAAAAAGCAATATTACTCACCTGTCACAGGTGCCAATGACCTAATATTGTATAACGTAATAAACATACTCTGATATAATCTTAGTGCAGTAAAGTAAAAAACACCAATATCCATAGCATCCATTTAATCCATAATTATAAAACTGTATTAAATTCGGCCAGAATTCAATTTCCATATATTAAAGGTTATATCACCATCCTTATTCACACGTAAAATATGCAGCAGAGAAAGTAAAGAATGTAACACAGTGTAATAGCTTACTAGAATAGCGAGTATAATCCAAGCAGTTAGTCATGGGGCTGTACAAGTTTAATGCAACACTGCATGGCGTGACAAACATGCCATCAATTTACAAAACCGGTCTCCGATGAATATCACTCCATGATTACAAATCGAGATGCACAGCAGTTGCAGCAAACTACTTATTGCGTCTGACGTTATTTTGTCTCTTATCATTTTCCGTCTGCCCGAGACTGAATAATTTATCGATGCATTGAGCACTTTCTTACAGGCTATACTGCGCACTTCTTCAAAATTGCTGCATTCCAAGACAAATATTTCAGAAATTCTGAGTTTTTGCTCACATTTAGGATTCAAGCCAGTTCCATCTAGAAGATGCAAATAAATTATACTGTGAATTGTTTACAAGTGTTTTGCACACTTCTCTGAATATTTTTAAACAGCTCTTGGAGGCCATGTGCTTACTTTCAATATATTTCCAGTATGCGCAGGCTTTATTTATTAAAAAATCTACTTTTTTGGCATTGCACGTTTGTTTTAAATACCACAACCATGCATAAAAACGCATAGAAAATTCTTAACTTAAACTACACTTAGGTCTTGTTTTTACAGCCTGTTAATGTACAAGTTGCTAACTGCTCCACATGCAAAGAGACAATAGACACAGATACAGTGGATCACCCGAAAATGCCCGCAGATCACCTGAGAATGCCCGCAGATCACCTGAGAATGCCCGCAGATCACCTGAGAATGCCCGCAGATCACCTGAGAAACCTGCCTCACTGACAGGACACCAGTTTAATTGTTTTTTTCCTGCAGTTCCAGACAGGAATGAAGGGAGGGTGGGGGGGGATGCCAGCCACATGGTTTCATGTGTGCATACACTGCAGTTACCAAGGAATGAAGGGGGCAATGCCCATCACATGGTTTGATGTGTGCAAACACTGCAGTACCATGGTAAGACACAAACTGATGAGCGCAACATTAGAGCCTCGCTCTGTGAAAAGGGGGCTTAATGCATGTGAGTAAAGTGTTTCTGCACAGGCTCATCAGGGACAACACTTTCGGCCTAAACTGGATTTAAGTCAAGAAGAGTTTTCCTTTGAACAAGAAATACAATAAAAGTGGAAAGTGTTGTCCCTGATTAGCTGTGTGGACAACACTTCATGCACATGCATTTAACCCCCTTTTCACACAGAAAGGCTCATATACGTTTGAGCTAAAACTGTTTGCACTTTTCATATTTCCAGGCTTGAGATTCTACTGCATTTGAATAGCGTTTTTATATCAGATATATGAAGTTTATTCATCAACCATTGCTAAGTATACTGACTAAGGTTTAATGGTACCTACTACAGATCCTTACACACCCGACTTAGGTTTAATGGTACTTACTACGGATCCTTACACACCCCACTAATGTTTAATGGTACCTACTACAGATCCTAACATACCTGACTTAGGTTTAATGGTACCTACTACAGATCCTTACACACCTGACTTAGGTTTAATGGTACCTACTACAGATCCTTACACAGTTCAAAAAGAAAGTTTACTATGTGTTTAAACAACAAATATTAATGCTTCATGTTATCTTAAAAATAACTTGGTTAAGTGGAAATCTGTCCAAAGGTTTAACATAAATAAGAAATATTTAATCACACAAATACATTTGCTGGTTTCAATGAACATCAAACAAGACATGTGTCCAAGATGAAATCTGTCCAAATGTTAAACATACATACGTAATATTCAAATTACAATAATACAGTGGCTGGAAACCATTTCATGATTATTTTGAACAGGACACCTCTTCATAAGGCATGGATACCCTCACATTTCAAAAAATAAGCTCTTTAAGGCCAAATTTGACATTTGACCTATAATTGTGACTTTGGCCTTTAAGGTGATGTACAAGTTTTTTATTGAAAAAGATAAACTGTGATTCTACAATAAAAGAGAAATTTTCGTGTTGCGAGTTACTTATGATCAAAAGTGCCCGTTAAGTGAGAACCATTCAAACTAAATTAATCCAACGCTGCGCAGCAATCTGTAATATAATTATACACCTTTATATACAGCGTCTAGACAGGTCAAATCGATCGTTAGCACATTCAAAATGAAATCTAGCAGTTTCTGTAGGATAACTATATACAGATTAAAAAACATCTTTGGGTCTTGTATTTTATAGCATGATTTTTAGTATTTAAACTTCCATTGATGTGAGAGCTGCAACTTTATACATTTTAGAAATGTTGCAAAACAGAACATGGCCAACAAGTTTTATGTGAACTTTCATACCAAAACCACTACAAGAACATGTTATTGGAAGTTTTTGTCTAAGTCTCTGCCATTATATTAACTAGCTGTAACAATGACAAAACCAGGAACTTTTGTCTACATGAAAGTAATCTTCATTTTTTTCTGCTGAAATATAATTATTTTGTATGAACTTTACTGAGCTAACAGGCTTCAAATCCAAGTATTTAAAATAATATTTTGTATTTCCCAGTTTATGGTAAAATTGCCCTCATTTAAGGGCTTTCCTACAACATCTATCTACCATTAAATATTCTTTGTATATATCATTATGCAATAACTCTCCTGCAAAACTCCTACCGTAATTTGTGTTCATTATAAGTTAAATGTTAAACAACAAGGTGAACAACTTGTTTGTTCTGTTTTCACAGTAATTGTATAGAAATTCAAAATTTAAAAGTGATATTTTAGTTATAATTTACCAAAATTCGAAAATAAAGAGCATGAAACACTTGTTTTCAAACCTACCTTCACCAATATATGAAACATCTTAAAACGAAATTCACAATTCCACTTCCATTTCTGTTTGCATCAAAACATCATTAAAGAGTATATTGAGAAACCAAAATAGTTTGTAAACCTACCTTAACCAAAATAGTTTGTAAACCTACCTTCACCAATATATGAAACATCTCCAAAGAAAATTCACAATTCAACTTCCATTTCTGTGTGCATCAAAACAAACAAAGAGTATATTGAGAAAGCCAAAACTGTTCCAAAACTTGTTCCCTATTCGAACACTCGCGTTACAATGCTGTCCAATTTCGTCTGCCCGTTCCCATATAAGCCCAGAACCAGACAGACGAAGGCTTTAATTGATACCGGCGGAGTTTTCTGCAAGCATTGCTATTTCTTGGGTCCTTTTTTTGTATAAACTCGAGACAAGATTTGACATAAACAATAGAAAAACGCCACTGATGCTGTCTCGTGTGGTTACAAGCCAATATTGATGAAAAGAAAATATGCAAGAAAGGAGGTTAGAATTTGTATTGCAAAACTGTGACTAGACTGTTATTTCTGTGATTCCATCTGCACCAACTTTCTATTAATATACATGTATGAACGTTGAAAAACTTCTTTTTTTTAGTTATTCACAGAAATAAAGACTTTAAATAGCACAAATTTGGATTGTGAAGTCAAATATATTATAGCCTTACAAACAAAAAATTATGTGGGTTCAAATATCAAGTCATTGCATGTTATTGGGACTGCATACAGTGCACATGTACTTGTACACTGTCTACAAGATTAGTTCTTTACCATAATACAACACAAATTTTACCTCCCATATTAAAGTTTCATTTTTACTGCGTCTTAAATACATCCAAAACTCTTGGGTTTTTAATCTTAACCCATTTATGCCTAGTGGACTCTCCCATCCTTCTAAATTGGATCTATTCATTTCCAAAATTAGGGATGTCTAGTATATTTATTTCTATATTTAGAAATTATAAAGACTTTAAATAGCACAAATTTGGATTGTGAAGTCAAATATATTATAGCCTTACAAACAAAAAATTATGTGGGTTCAAATATCAAGTCATTGCATGTTATTGGGACTGCATACAGTGCACATGTACTTGTACACTGTCTACAAGATTAGTTCTTTACCATAATACAACACAAATTTTACCTCCCATATTAAAGTTTCATTTTTACTGCGTCTTAAATACATCCAAAACTCTTGGGTTTTTAATCTTAACCCATTTATGCCTAGTGGACTCTCCCATCCTTCTTAATTGGATCTATTCATTTCCAAAATTAGGGATGTCTAGTATATTTATTTCTATATTTAGAATATTTCTTACAGAAATTCCTTAAAGCAAACAGCGCAGACCCTGATGAGACGCTGCATCATGCGGCGTCTCATCTGGGTCTACGCTGTTTGCCAAGGCCTTTTTTCCAGACGCTAGGCATAAATGGGTTAATATTAAAATACATGCAACCTATTTTGGGCACCGATTTTAACCACACTCGATCTAAATCACAAAGACGCTATTGCATTGTACTCTGTCAGCATATTATTGCAATCAATGTACATTTAACTGTTTAATATTCTTGCAACACAAATAATAAGTTGTCATTTAAATATTTATAGTATGTTATTTATGTTATTAATTTTGTGAAATGAAATAAATTAAGACTAGGTACTATAGAATAAGATCTAGTTTCAAGAGAGGGGTAGACTCATTTGTAACTACTGTACTTGTTATCTTGTTCACACATGCAAACACTAACTGGCTTCATTGACTACGGTATGATATGGAAGATCATGTTTGTTTCACATTAAACTTGCAGCTAATTGGCAGCTAATTGGCATTTATTGGTTATTTGAAGATGTTGACCATAAATTGTCAACCATAAAAAGTCCTTTTTAGCGTAAAAAAAAACATGAACAGAAAGAAAATCTTAAACATCTATAAACATCGCTATTCAACATAAACAACACTAAAATGCTAGTAGGTACGGTGCTACCAGGCTGATCAGGGACAACACTTTCCGCCTAAAATGGATTTTCGCTAAGAAGAGACTTCCTTTTAACGAAAACAACAATAAAAGCGGACAGTATCGTCCCTGATTAGCCTGTGCAGACAGCACAAGCTTATCAGGGACAACACTTTACGCACATTCATTAAACCCCGTTTTCACAGAGCGAGGCTAATTTATTTGCTGGAGAAATGCCAAGGGAAGTTACTGCTTGCAGACGTAAGGGAAGTAACAGCTTTGAGTATAATAGTCAGAGGCAAACTTTTATTGACTTACATGAACATTCAGGCGGCAGAGCTCATCATGCACAATTTGAAAATGTATAGCACACTAGTGCACATCAACAGTGAGGATTTCTTCACATTGAGCTGCAGAATTAACCCTTTGCATGCTGGGATATTTGTCTTCTGCTAAAATGTTGTCTGCTGAATTTCTAAAATTAGCATTTTCTTCGATTTTTTTTTAACGACTACTATCAGAATAGCAAACAGTTTGGATCCTGATGAGACGCCACGTTCTGTGGCGTCTCATCTGGATCCAAACTGTTTGCAAAGGCCTTCAAAATCCGGTTCCAGCGCTCAAAGGGTTAAACTGTCAGCACCACATATAGCTCACATAAAAGCAGAAATTTGTCATTGAAATTCCACACAACTGAACAAGTTTGCCAACAGTTATTAGAATTTACAATGACAACTCAAGACACAGGAGGGTCAACATTTTCATAACACATAATGTTGATACCTAGTTAAGTTAAAAGTGTTATGGCTTAACATTTGCATAACACATAATGTTGATACCTAGTTAAGTCAAAAGTGTTAAGGCTTAACATTTGCATAACACATAATGTTGATACCTAGTTAAGTCGAAAGTGTTAAGGCTTAACATTTGCATAACACATAATTTTGATACCTTGTTAAGTCGAAAGTGTTAAGGCTTAACATTTGCATAACACATAATTTTGATAACTAGTTGATAGTGTTGCAGTGATATTTTTACAAATTTTCTCATCTGAGTCCCCAAATTGAAAATACGAGTCCAAATATTAAACTAGGTAATTGGTTACAAATTTCAATCCATTTTTTAGACTCACATAATGCAAAACTTCGCATCCCCAGAGAATTTTGTGAGTCCAGGACGCGGGACTCGAAGGTAAAAAAAATCACTGGTGTTGTACATGCGAGATGGACTTATGAAATACAGCACAATGTAGGGCAAAAAAAACATTGTTAGGCTTGTGAAAGTAAATGAGCCTTGGTCTGTGCGTAAAGTGCTATCCCGGATAAGCCTGTACAGTTCGCACAGGCTAATCAGGGCCAACACTTTCCGCTTTTATTGTATTTTTCGTTTAAAGAAGTCTCTTCTCGACGAAAATCCAGTTTAGGCGGAAAGTGTCGCCCCTGATTAGCCTGTGAGGACTGCACAGGCTTATCTGGGACGACACTTTACATACATGAATTAAACCCTCTTTTCACAGAGCGACGGCTAACACGTATGTTCCATTTTCAACCCCATTCTTACCAGGAAGTCTGTTGGACAAGAAGGAAATGCTGCTGGCTGCATAGCCTTGAAGGTACAAAGGTTTGCCCTTGACCTTGACTCCTCTGGCACAGGTTTACCTGTGAACACAAAATAACAGTTCCTATTATCAATGACAAATTCCATTCAATGTCACTAGATAGTGTGGCCTTGTTATATCTTACAAAAAACAACACTTTTTCTTTCCATGTTAGACCTGGAACCATGTTCAAACTGAAGATTTGGCAAAGCTATGAAGTTTGTTACTGCAATATTTAAGCGAATGTCATATAACCCAGAGCCAATGAAACCTGTACAAACATTTCAAGCTTTTTTGCCGTGTAGCTAGCTGTATAACCCAGGTTTTTACTTTTATTAACCTCAAGAAAGAGCATATAATTCGAGAAATTTCCAGCCAATAGACCAAATGAATAAAATTCTACTACTGTATTGGTCTACTTGAAAATTATAGGGATGCTAGCCAAATGTTTAGCATGAAGCTATTGTATCTCATAAAGAAATAATGAGCGGGTACAACAATTATACTCTCAACTCTCCAAATCAATAGATTGTATGCGTGTCCCTTCATATTAGCCAGAACGTGTATACTATAAGAGGCTGTGCTCTTACATTTAACAATTATTTTCATTTTGCATTATGTTGACTTGTATATTTGATATTATGCTTTACATTTTTCGTTCCTTACCGTGATATTCTCACAAAAAGTTATCTTATATAGTTAAAATTGAAATTAAATATTTGAAATTATTTCGTTTTGCATCAGCCAACGTTCCAGCACAATTTTTGTAATTTTCTTTCAACGTAATACATTCAGTCTGGCGGGATATCAAGGTCATTGTGTGCATGGTCAGACTGTCTGGAAATGGTCCCTGAAATTGGCTACGGACATTCGACCGTTTGCTTTTAATAACAATCTGACTTAAATTTTCTACCTAGAAATATCAGATTAGATTTTTCATTGAAAAAAAAAAAGCAGTTAGATATTAATACTTGATTTGATTGTGTGGATAAAAAAACATACACAAGTGTGCAGTTTGAATATAATTATGTGTTCATTTATGTAACATACATTTCCTATACGTCTCACATTCTGCAAATACCAGCATATAAACGTGTATCAAAAATCATAGGACATGTGGTATATACTATGTTTCTGATATACAAACTGTATAAAATATGAATTAAACAAGATGTGTTTGTGAAACACTATGTCCCCTTTTGAGCGATTTTGACCCATATATTTGCCCTTTGACCTTGAAGGATGACCTTGACCTTTCACCACTCAAAATGTGCAGCTCCATGAGATACACATGCATGCCAAATATGAAGTTGCTATCTTCAATATTGCAAAAGTTATAGCCAATGTTAAAGTTTGACGCAAACAAACCAACAAACAAACCAACAAACAGACAGGGCAAAAACAATATGTCCCTGGGGGACATAAAAAGTGTACACATAATATGCAATAAACTACATTAAAAACATTTCATATAGTTGTTAAGCGTCTGACAATTGAGAAAACAACAACAATTAAACATTTGTTTTCAATTAAATTATTAAGAAACTTAAATTTCAACCATCTCAAAATCAGAACATATGCAAAATATTGAGACATTACATGTCAAATGTTATGCCAGACACTAATGAAAGGATCATCAGAAATTATTCTTCTCTTTTTTTGTATAACAATAATACACTTCTGCATTCGAGGATGACAAACCATCCTATGTGAGGTGATCAATTGCGCAGGACTAGACCAGACATTGTGCACCAGACAGCCTAGCTGTCTCGAAATGGGATTTAATGCATTGATCCAATCAGATAAAAAATGAGACAACTATTAGTTTTGTCTAGCCTATACAACAGCGTTATCTATGCAATTAGCGCCATTGAAAGTGCAAACGAGGTAAAACGTAATTAGAACTCTTGCATTATGTATTTCTATAGTTTGGCCCTAGGTAGGTCACAAGAGACTCAAAGATATTGAACAGTTTTGATAAACTTGTGTCAGATTTCAAGAACCAGTAGTTCTAGTACTTGGCCAAGATATCAGACCAAATATTCTGAGCCAGGTTCAGGATGATTAGGAAAAAACATTGGCCTCTCAAATGTTCACATGCTTTTTTTTCAATTGACCAAGACCTGCCAGTGTGAATTCAGAACTTCACCAATTTCTGAAAGGTGCTATAAACATGTCTCAACATCAGGACATAAGCAAAATCTGAAGATATTTCATGTCGAATGTTATGCCAGACACTAATGAAAGAACATGCCAGACACTAATGAAAGAATCATCAGAAATTGTTCTTCTCTTTTTGAATTACAATATTACGCTTCTGCATTAGAGAATGACAAACCATCCTACGAGAGGTGATCAATTGCGCAGGACTAGACCAGACACTGTGCACCAGACAGCCTAGCTGTCTCGGAATGGGATTCAATGCATTGATCAAATCAGATAAAAAATAAGACAACTATTAGTTTTGTCTAGCCTATACAACAGCGTTATCTATGCAATTAGCGCCATTGAAAGTGCAAATAAAGTAAAACGTGATTAGAACTCTTGCATTATGTATTTCAACAGTTTGGCCCTAGGTAGCTCACAAGAGACCCAACGATATTGAACAGTTTTGATAAACTTTTGTAATGTTTCAAGAACCATTATAGAACTTGGCCAAGATATATCAGAACAAAATATTCAGAGCCAGTTTCAGGATTNTACCTGAAATGTCAATTTTTCGAACCAATTTTATACCCCCCGACTTATGAGCGGGTAGACTTATGACTGCGTTTTTACGGTATGTATTTCAACAGTTTGGCCCTAGGTAGCTCACAAGAGACCTAAAGACATTGAACAGTTCCGATAAACTTTTGTAAGGTTTCAAGAACCATTTCAGAACTTGGCCAAGATACATCAGAACAAAATATTCAGAGCCAGTTTCAGGATGATTGGGAAAAAAACATTGGCCTCTCAAATGTTCAGAATCTTTTCTTTCATTTGACCAAGTGACCTGCTATTTGACCAAGTGACCTGCTATTTGATCAAGTGACCTGCTATTTGACCAAGTGACCTACTATTTGACCAAGTGACCTGCTATTTGATCCCATGTGACCCAGTATCTATCTCAGCCAGGAAAGCATAATTGGGACAAATATTTTGACCAAGTTTCCTGAAAATAGGGAAAAGGTGCTAATCAGGGACAACACTTTCTGATTTTATTGTATTTTTCTGTTTAAACTTTAAGGAAGAATCTTCTTGATGAAAATCCAGTTAAGGCGGAAAACGTTGGGCCTAATTAGCCTGTGCTGACTGCACAGGCTAATATGGGACGACCTTTTACTCACATGCATTAAACCCCCTTTTCGCAGAGCGCAGCCAATATAGAAACGTTAAAAAATAAACCATACTTATTCAATTAACAAAGTGCAATATAAGCTAGCTGATCATCACCGTATCAAGAATGTATTATTCTCAAGTAACTTTTTAATAAAATTTCGCATTCTGAATTGTGGGCTATATATCTGGAATTCAAGTGATCAACAGTGTGAATTCAGAACTTCAACAGTTTCTGAAAGGTGCCATAAACATGTCAGCATCCTCCCATGTCACTGCAACATTAGGACGGGTGGAACAAACAATGTGGAAAGCCTATCAGGCTTATCAGATGTAGACTGAAGCTGATAGTTACAAAATACATCATCATCTTTTTCCATGGACTGGAATTCCATCAGATATCATGTCCCTTTGGCAGGAGATTGCCTGTCTTCATCATGGAAACAACCTGCATTCATTGCTCAATGTGCCCCAGATCCAGCCAGGATAGTTGTACAAGATTGGCAAAAATTACATTCCAATTAAAATACATATTTATTTGTGCTTTCACAGAATGAAACATAGCAGCCTTTGTTTTGTAATGATTTGATAAACAAAACAATTTAAACTTAAGATTTGGTGTAAAAAGAATAAGGCAATAAGCACTATGCCCAACAAAAGTGCGTAAAGTGTCGGTCCAGATTATCCTGTGCAGTCCGCCTTTAATCGAAAAATACAATAAAAGTGGAAAGTGTCATCCCAGATAAGCCTGTGTTAAGTGCACAGGCTAATCTGGGCCAACGCTTTACGCACATGCATTTAACCCCTTTTTCACAGAGCAAGGCTCATTATCAATCAAGGCTGGGCAATAATCATCCATGTCAATGACCCAAGAACTCTAAGAAATCAAGATTCAAAGAAATAAGTAAAACGAAGAAAGAAATAACTTATCAGCGTCTAGACAGACAAATAAACAATATAAGAGTGCTAATTATGTTTAATGAAGGGTGTGAGCAGGCCAAGTGGGGAGTCTAACGACAATCTTAAAGTCATTTAGATCAGAAAATTGTTACATTGTTTACAGAAGATTGTGGTCAAAGGGTATCCGTGTATTACTGGAATAAAAATCAAATGACTGAAAGGCATACCTTAGGTATTGGAGTTAGATCTTAATCTTGGGTATTGTCACTGCCAAAAATAGCGTCATTATACATTTTGAATAACCATGAGGATATTAAATATCATTTGGGGACCACTCACAGTGACACTATTGATTTCAGTGACTATTTTCAGTAACCACTTTAGTAACTATGTCTTTGGTAATCATATGCAGCCATGTCATCAATTGTTACTATGGTACAATGCAATATACTTAGTAATTAGCCGTTATTGTGTTTTTGCTAGGTTAAGAATCATTTGACCCACCACATTATGTACAGTCAAAACTGACCAAGCAGTCAACTCAAATAACGGTCAATGGTCCGTAACGGCCAACGGCCAGTTTATTTCACTCCCAAAGTCATTTTTGAACTCAAAACAGTGGTCACGAGTCATTCGTTTCCAGTTGCGAAAAGTAAACACACAAATCAATCTGCATTGTTGTCTTTAACCTTTGACGTCATAGGGTCTATTGTGCGTCAATTATGCGGGTAAAGAATCTGATTGCAGTAACTGCCTTTGATATGATAAAAGCGGCCCGCTGCAAGAAAAAACAAATAACGACTAAGCCATGATTTAATTTCTGATTGCATGAAACATGTGCAAGTAACAATAACAATGTGTATTGGTAGCAATTAGCGGCCCAGTCATAACGCCATAGTAATAAAGCGTGACAAAATCAATAGATCTTTATCGCTGATAAGGTGTGAACAACAGCACTTATCTAGCGTTTGTTATTATAAGAAGTTGATAAAAGGATTACTGATCGTTTATTGTGGCACCACGGGCATCAAATTGCAACTTTTGTAACAAACTTTCAGCATTTATGGAAGCGGACATTTTATTGCTCACGTAAAACGTCTGTTAACCAAATGCCATTTTCAATTTCCAGGGGAGAAGCTAACACCACTGGTTATCGGAAACTCCCGAAAACCGATGTATGACCATGATTTTAAGATAAATTGTGCTAAGAATAAGATGTGTTTAATAAAAATGATGTTTGTGTACTAATAAATATTTAAACTTTTGGATTCTTTGCATGAGAACGATAACGGTATGCCGTACTTTCGGTTTATAACAGCGATGCGCTATTACTTTTGCGAACGTGACATAATTGACACATGACAACCGTTAGGTAAAAATATCTTCAAATGAACGTAATACCAAATGTCAGATTTACTTAACTAAAGAGATGCACGAGTAAACAACATTATAATCGTTGATAAACTCATTCGTTTAAGAATAGGCATGAATTTAAATCAATTTATAAGATATTAATTTGTAGTATTCACTAGAAATAATTTATGTTATACTTATTTATCGGCAATAAGCCTTTGTTTAAATTACTATGTTTAAAAAACGACTGGGTGGGGTAACGACCTAGCAATACTACCAACTGACCAACAATCTAAAATGTCTTCATCTTAGAACAATGGTCATCTGTCTACAAGGGTCACTTTGGTCATTTCCCTTGGCTGGTCGCTGTTCTCAGTTTTGACTGTAGTTAATTATGCAGCATAACCTGCTGGGTTGTGCCATGATAAGACCTATTTTGGCCATGTTGCATGATGTAACTACAATGTTGCAAAGCGCACAATCAATATGTGACAATTCAACTAACTTCAAATATGAGATATTAATCATGTAACATACTTATAAAGTGCATTTTCTTACCTCCAAAATTCAATTTAAAAAGTTGGTGCTCGCAATACATCGATGAAACTCTATTTTGACTGCTAATTGGCATTAATTGTGCGATCATAAATATTCATAATATACGCCATACAGTTTTTGTGTTTTTTCAAGAATACTTCCTCAGTTTACCTCGCAGGATGACAGGGCTGTTGTCAACATACCAAAGAGCGCGCAAAACAAACAATAGGAGTGAACAAGGTAGCAGCAGTTTAAATAGCAATTAAATTGGTTTAATAAAATATAAATAACATGTCTTTGTTTGCGTTTTTGCACTTCATAATTGACAGCGCTGGTTGAGTAATTTGAGATTCATAATGACAGTCGCACTTAAGCTAGACAAAATGTGTAAAGAGACCTGTATACATTTATAATGTGTGTAAATTTATCAACTTTTGTCATAAGAAATGCAATTCTTAATAATACTATTCAATAAACTTCAGTACCCCCTTGATAGAACCTTATATATATAATGCGTTCTTACCATTGATTGTATTTATTTGTATTTGTATTCTTAAATTATGATTATATGTTATGCAATGTTATGTTGTTATACTAAGGTACGTGACAGAGAGTTATGTGTGTATAAGTCTGAATAAACTGTCTCGTCTGTCTGTCTGTCTGTCCTGTACACAATGTCTGTCTGTCCTGTACACAATCTATCCATTTGGAAAGTTGAGACCTGTTGTACCTGCTCATTATTTCTGTATAGGATACAACAAAGCCTTGCTTAGAATTCGGCTAGCAACAGTCTTTCAAAATGCAACGCTGCATTCATGTTATTTTCAATTTGGCCAATGCATTAGTGGAATTGTATTCATTCCGGTCTACTGGCTGGCGGGAAATTTCTCCAAAATGGTATTGCCTGTTGATAAAGGTCAATAAAGGTCATAAACCAAGTTAATAAGCTACACCAAATCAAAGCGCTGATGGCACTGAAGTGTTCGCTATTGCATAATCTGAGACGCACTTTAGTTTTCAAAACGCTTACGCTCACACTAAAAAGCGTTATTATAAGGCATCAAAATTTGGCAGTTTTTTGTCACTTGACAGTGGGGAATGTTTGTTATTTTGGAGGGGGATACATACAGTATCCGAAAATTAAGGCACAGGCTAATCTGGGACGACACTTTAAGCACATGCATTAAACCCCCTTTTCACAGAGCGAGGCTCAAAATAATAGTGAAAACAAAACTGATGTAAAATTATTTTAAAGCTTACATAAGATGCTTTGAAATAACTACATCTGTACTTATTTATTACCAGTTCTCATTGGACATAAATACATTCAAAGCACCACATGAACTCATTGCTATTCAATGAAGTTTTTTCCGGCAGTTCTATATCCATAGCCCCTGCATGCAAAAACAGAAATGGGAAAGAAAATTGATGCTTGTAACCAGATCACGCCTACAGAAAACGTGTCTTCACAAGAACCTCTTCTGCTAAAAGAAGTTATGTTTTAGACATGTAAAGTTCAATGTAATCACAAGAATAGAAAAACGAAGATTGCCAGGATAAAAGTACAATTCAGGGACAGTGAAATTTCAGTGGTAATATTCCGCCAGTATTTCATTTTGGACAAATGGAAAACATTCTTTGCCCTCAAAGACAATCATTCGTGTTAAAGACTCTGCTATGACTGGTACATGCTAAGCATTAAAAGAAATGTACAGTAATTGGATTGTAAAATGCTTGTGGTAGAACAAACATTCTTTGCTCTCAAAAACAGACATTCAAGTTATGTACTCTGCTATGACTGGTAATTATATGTTTGCATTATATGTTATGAAAATATAGAAAATGTATATTCATAGGATTGTTAAATTCTTGTAGCACTGGTAAAAACATAGACATTTCTCTCATCGTTCTATCATCAATCTCTCGCATAACTTCACAGACAGGTTTATCGATATATTCGTCATTTAACTGGGGAAAATGACAATTACAAACTCACGCAATAACCCAGAGCGGTCTTTTATACAAAATGTAATTGCCAGACCAGTAACATGTTTTCCAACCAGGCTCCGAAGACATATAAATTTGGATATTTCTGCTCAAAGGCCTTCATATAATGGAATTTTCTGGCAACCTTTACTGCATTAACGTGCGAAAAGCCTCATTCAGTCTTCATTTCGCAAACCATAGCCCCCTGCCTCTGTCTGACAATTATGGAAAATGCACCAGATTTATAGCGTCTAGCCTTCCTATTTGAGTCTGTCACTGTTCCTGATTGGAATTCACTGATGAATTTATCTGTCTAGTCGTATCAGTAATTAGGTATTAAATGAACCATTAGTGACATCTTAAAAATATTTTAGCACCATTTGCAACAAAAAGAACACCATTTGGAAAATATCTTAACTATTATGTAAATCAATGACCTAGAAGACATTCCACTTGTAGTCATGAAGAAGATATTTTAATATCCACTTGTTTGTTTAAATAGTCAGCAAGTTCTGTTCCAGTCTGCTGTTTCTCATGTTACCAGGAAAGCTAGCTGGCATGTTCCAGCTTCATCCGCCATATAAAGACTGTTCATATCAATGTACCCAGGAGAGCTAGCTGACTCCATCCTCCATCAATGAATTGTTACTCCTAATGTAACCAGGAAATCCAGTCAACTAAATCCTCACATAAAGAACTGTTCCTGCCCATGTTACCAGGAAAGTGTGCAATCTCCATCCTCAATCAAAGGGAAAGTATGCAATCTTCATCCTCAATCAAAGAACTGTTCCTTTCTATGTTACCAGGAAAGTGTGCAATCTTCATCCTCAATCAAGGGGAAAGTATGCAATCTTCAGCCTCAATCAAAGGGCTGTTCCTTTCTATGTTACCAGGAAAGTGTGCAATCTTCATCCTTAATTCCAAGGTTTGTTCATGTCAATGTAATCAGAGTAGCTATCTGGCTACATCCTCCATCAAAAAACTTTTCCTCAATGTAGTTCCACATAAGACCAGGAAAGCTAGCAGGTTCTATAGTTCTTCTGTATTGTAGTTCTGTACTATACAACCTACTACCTCAACTAGTCAACATGTATCATGTCACCTATATTCATCTAACAGACATCTCAATTCCAAACACAAACTTCCCCAGATTAAGTGGTATTACTTTATCGTGTTTTCCGTATGAAATACCACCTGCATTAGCAATATGCTTGTTAAGGCATTAAAATAGTTGTATTTCCTGTGGTAAAAACTCCAGTTTTTATTATCCTACTCATCACTCCCTGGTAACATGTACTCCCTGGTGACCAATCTCCTTTTTCAACATTTCCTCCATTGCTGGAATTCACAGTCCCCTCTTCAACTCTAATTTCCAAGAATATGTCCAAGTAATTGATATTTGACAGGGAGATCAACCCTTGCTATAGTGTTATTACATTGCTTCATTCCTTAAATCAAATTGTCTAATGAAATTTCATATCAAACTATTGATCATTTGGAAAATGTTTCTGGGAAAAAAATCTTCATCGTTAATGAATGAACACACAGAAAAATGTCAATAAATATTTACTTTTACACGGTAACTTCCCTCATCAAGTCCTGACATTGCCCTTCACATGTGGTTGAGTAAGTTGATCAAAGAATCGATACAGACCAGTAGGTACGAGCTTGCGATTATATTTGCTCCAGCCACAAGTTCGGATCTACGGGTTTGTACAAACACTTCCTTTCTTGAAGACCCTGTATTCTTGATAACACTTGAATGCCATGTCGAGCTTTTCTTCTTTGAGAACCTGTTTGTTTCCATATTAACGATGTACCTTTTCCCTTTGTCATCGTAAATGTCTGATGTCTATCAAGAACATTATAGTATTCAATCAATTATTGGATCGTTTGTCACCACCTTCAGTTTTCTTTCGAATGGACGATTAAACACTGTTTGCATAACTTGATTGAAGGAGTTGCTGCCATTTTTTGCAGTATTCATTCATTCACCAATCAGGACAAGTTACTTCTTTAAGTTAAGCTTGTCTCAAGTAATCCATTACCTATTTCATCCTCGCACCACAATACCCAACTGGCTTAAGTATATCAACAACGACCGGGAATCTAAACATGAACAGAAAAGTCCCTTCTTATGACCATATCCATCTTAACAACACCCCCCATCCCCAAGTGGCCTTGCTATGGGACAAATAAACACTTCAAAATTGTGATCATCTTGATGCTGCTTGTTGCTGGCATTCCTAACATTCAGGCCAGTATTCCATCTATCCGCATCCATATCCGCATCAGTATCAAAATCATAATACAGATGCTTTATTCCATTTATCCGCATACATCGAACGTATCTTTCTTTTTTGTGAAAACTTCTGAACTGAAAACATGTCTGCCCCATTTTTTTTCAGATATGACAATCACTATTACTGTCCCGATTTCAATTGTAACCATATTGCACTGTGTTAATCGAAAGTTGCATAGTGTTACGTCATTGGTCAGTTATAAATTACTTTTTTCATTTATTTGATGTGAAAATAGAGTCTCGATATGCAGTACTTCGTTGGTTGTATAATTCAGGAAAAAATTTCATGAATAAAATTATTTTTTCAATCGATTGTTAAGATGACAGCTTTCCCTCATTGTGCTTAATGCCGTCCGTATCTTGTCCGCATCCGCATATGAACCCTCAAATACAAATGTGGAAATGTTGTGTTTGTTTGGATTTGTTGCCAGATATAACAGCGGTAGGCTAACCACCACACACTAATCTAAAGCAAGCCTGTGAGCATAGGTACCCCAGTTAATGGACAACTATATATTTTGTTCAATATATGAGCCTTGCTCTTTGAAATGGGGTTTAATGCATGCGCGTTAAGTGTTGTCCCAGATTAGCCTGTGCAGTCTGCACAGGCTAATCAGGGACGACGCTTTCTGCCTAAACTGGATTTTTTCTAAGAAGAGACTGTGACTACACAGGCTAATCTGGGACAACACTTAACGCACTTGCTTTTAACCCCCTTTTCACAGAGCGAGGCTCTTATTGAGAATGTCAATGACCATTGCAATCTCCACACAAGACCATTGCAATCTCCACACAAGTTGTTGCATGTAGAAAGGACTCCAGAGGGAACAAGAATGTCAATGACCATTGCAATCTCCACACAAGTTGTTGCATGTAGAAAGGACTCCAGAGGGAACATTCAATGACCATTGCAATCTCCACACAAGTTGTTGCATGTAGAAAGGACTCCAGAGGGACCATTGCAATCTCCACACAAGTTGTTGCATGTAGAAAGGACTCCAGAGGGAACATTGCATGAGCCATGAGTAATTACCTCGGACAGTTTTGTCGTCTTGCCAACATTTACATAACATTTTCATTCAAATGACTTTCCAAGTTATTTTTGTCAAAATAAACATCTGTTATCATATCATAACAACTCACCAAGAATCCACCAGTGTTTCCATAGGCCTCTTCAGATGAGACAATCACCTGAAAGCAAACAAATGTAAACATAAAAATAAACAGTCATGCACACAGGAAATTGTGATGAAGGTAAGGTGTCCATGGTGACAATTCAAGTTTTTAACATAATTGACATTATTGACCCTAGATAATTGATCTCTTAGGATACTTTTAGATGTTTTTTAACAATTGGAAAAAACCCAAGGTATAATGGTTGTCCTTGGCACTGATAGAAACAAGTGATGTGTTTGAGAAACACTATGCCCCCTCATATTTTCGATTTGACCCAAATATTTGACCTTTGACCTTGAAGGATGACCTTGACCTTTCACCACTCAAAATGTGCAGGTCCATGAGATACACATGCACGCCAAATATCAAGTTGCTATCTTCAATATTGCAAAAGTTATGACCAAGGTTAAAGTTTTGAGACAGAATGACAGACAGGCCAAAAACAATATACCCCCTCTTCTACGAAGAAGGGGGCATAAAAAACATTCTTGTGGTTGTCCAAAAATATGAAACTAAGAAAGCTAAAATATCACTATGATGTGAAGACCTTGCAGCAAAAGTATCTGGCTCCATAATAAAAAGCAGTCTTTTGGGTTCTAAGTCAGTTTGCAATCCATAAGGTTTTTTGACTGTCAGGGCCCTCTCTGGCCATCAGGGGAAGCTACCCACATCCCTCATGAGGGGGAAATTTCGAACTGTTTCCCTTTTATGGGGGATTTTTTTTACTTACTGTCTCATAAGTATATTTGTACATGTTTGCACTAGATTCATTGCTTTTTTTAGTACGCATATTTGACACTCAAATTGGACTCAATTGTAATGATGACTATATTGTAATTCTTTCTAAAAAACAAGGTGTGTTTGTGAAACACTATGTCCACTTTTGAGCGATTTTGACCCATAAATTTGACCTTTGACCTTGAAGGATGACCTTGACCTTGACCTTTCACCACTCAAAATGTGCAGCTCCATGAGATACACATGCATGCCAAATATCAAGTTGCTATCTTCAATATTGCAAAAGTTATGACCAAGGTTAAAGTTTTGAGACAGAATGACAGACAGGCCAAAAACAATATACCCCCTCTTCTACGAAGAAGGGGGCATAAAAAACATTCTTGTGGTTGTCCAAAAATATGAAACTAAGAAAGCTAAAATATCACTATGATGTGAAGACCTTGCAGCAAAAGTATCTGGCTCCATAATAAAAAGCAGTCTTTTGAGTTCTTAGTCAGTTTGCAATCCATAAGGTTTTTTGACTGTCAGGGCCCTCTCTGGCCATCAGGGGAAGCTACCCACATCCCTCATGAGGGGGAAATTTCGAACTGTTTCCCTTTTATGGGGGATTTTTTTTACTTACTGTCTCATAAGTATATTTGTACATGTTTGCACTAGATTCATTGCTTTTTTTAGTACGCATATTTGACACTCAAATTGGACTCAATTGTAATGATGACTATATTGTAATTCTTTCTAAAAAACAAGGTGTGTTTGTGAAACACTATGTCCACTTTTGAGCGATTTTGACCCATAAATTTGACCTTTGACCTTGAAGGATGACCTTGACCTTGACCTTTCACCACTCAAAATGTGCAGCTCCATGAGATACACATGCATGCCAAATATCAAGTTGCAATGTTCAATATTGCAAAAGTTATGGCCAATGTTAAAGTTGGCGCAAACAAACAAACAAACAAACCAACCAACTAACAGACCAACAGACAGGGCAAAAACAATATGTCCCCAAGTATATACTGGTGGCCATAAAAAGAGGGTATTTTTCCAACAAATAGGGGAAAAAAGTCTACCTTTTTGAAGGGGGAATGGACAGATATTCGGGGCAAAAAAAAATGCGGATTGAGGGCCCTGAGTGTATAGTTCCAGTTCACCAGAAATGGAGCACAATCATCTGACATTTGTAAACATTTTAAATGTGATTGATTGACACAGGACTTAAACACATTACAATTACTGATATACAGTAAAAACAAACACCTCGGTATTACGACCAACTTGCTACGAAGACCACCATTTTTCAGTCCCGAGTTTTTCTTTAATCAGTAGCGATGAACAAATTGCTCTAAATTGACACCTGCCAAACAACCAGCAATTTTCACACCTTAATTGTGTGTTGTGGTTCGAGCGGGTTTGTGTACAAAGCCATTGTGTACCACTTTACGACAATTCAAGACAACGGTATTTGCGTCAATAATATTTGCATCAACTGCTAGGTGTTAGATTTTCGGCCATTGCTATTCTTTTTAACCCTTGATTTTTTATTCATAATTAGCTAATATTATCGAGTCTTTGATATTCATTATTGTTTGGTACACACTTTAAAGATTGAAGACGGCGAATAATTAAACAGTAAGGATAAATGAATAAGATGGATTTGTTCGATATAAAACCGACCTGTATGCCATATCGTTATTCAAAACGGATAGGCGAAAACGAAAAGAGTTGTATTTAAAAGTAAAGATTGATTTAATCAACGCCAGTAATTGGAAATCTCTGTAAAAAGCTCTGCTAAGAAAGCAACAATTGACTGTTAAGTAAAGAGTCTTATCTAAGTTTCCAAAAGGATAGTATCATGATAAAAATTATGTTTCAGTTCTTGTTTGATTAGCTTGAAATACTATATCTTTGTACAGTGAATTGATTGATTATTGTTATATTGCAGTCTTGGACGTAACCCACTCGACCGACGACCGAGTCGATTGATTTTTGCGTCGGTCGAGTGAAAATTCCAAGCCGGTAGCCCGATCGGTCGAGTGCTTTTTTCGTGTCCGAACTTAGTAACATGTCCGAAATAGCTTCCTATAGTTAAAGCTTCCTCGGCATTCCGGAAATTTTCGCTCGGTACCGATTGTGCCAGGTTTTGTGTTAATTGATTTTTGATTGGCTGGTGATGGCGCGGACATGAACGGTAACTGACGAAAAATCCTCGCTACTTTCCGAAATTTTACAATGTCTGCCATCTCAAACAAATATTTTAATCGATCGATTTGCAAACAAAAATTTGCAAAGTAAAGCACTGCACTATCTGCTTTGCATAAAATGTAAAGCAATATGCTAACAAAATTATCTATTTATTACGTATTTGCTAGGAAACTTGTTTTCATTGTCTGAATTAAACAATATGTACATTTTATTTCATGTGCAAAACACGTACATCTTTCGGACATTCTTTTTTCGGATACAGTATTTTTCATCTATTTTAATTATATTTTTTTTATTTTCGACGTTCTTTATAACATTTTCTATACAATGATGAATACACATGCGGTGATACGAATGGTCTGGTTTATACTATTTTGCATTGTATCCTCGAGTCACCAGTTTCGGTTGATGTGTAACAAATAGTTGACAAGATCAGATTAAAGAATAAATATTAACCAGAAATTGCAAATAGAAAGACTAAAAAAATTACAATAAGTTAGGGCTGGGGGAGTTCTGCCCTTAATCATGGTTGGGGACCTGCGGCCCCAGACCCTCAGTCTAATTTTCCGGATTTCAAATTTGGGACAATTGACACCCCTGCTATAGAAGCTTATTTAGAACTGAATCAGTAATCTCCATTGGGCACTCATTGAGTAGATGCTTATTGAACAGTGTTGTAAGTTGATCTCTCTAGACTCTATAACAAGTATTATTACCGGATGGAGTGGGTTAGGTCCAAGACTGACATAGTTACAAATGTTACAGAATTATAACTTTAATTCGGGCTAGTTAAAATTGATTCGGGCTAATGAAATTTCCAATCTGGTAGCCCGATCGGGCTAGTGCCTCAAAAAAAATAATGCCAAGACTGATAATGCATGCAAAATGATTAAAGTTCATTGAATTTTTACCATTTGTATGATCTGTCCATCAAAAGTCATGAAAACTCAGAATTAAGACCACCTCGCTATTAAGACCACTTTTCAAAAGTCCCACAAGTGGTCTTAATAGCGAGTTTTCACTGTACAGGATTTTGAGTTCAAGTTCCTTTTGATTAATGGATGTTGTTTAATTCTTTAAATGCCATGTCAGGTGTGACAATAAACACACCTGATGTTGTATTAAACAGGCATTATATTACTTTTCATATAATAATTTCCAAGCTGTTCACATAGAAAGAGGCATCTGGTAAAAATATGTGCCTCGTTCTGGGAAAACTGCCCTTAATGCATGTGCGTAAAGTGTTGTCCCTTATTAGCCTGAGCAGTCTGAAGGGGCTTATCAGAAATACACTTTTTGCCTGAATGGGAATTTCATTCAGACTTTCTTTAAAGAAAAATTCCACAAAAGCAGAAAGTGTCGTACCTGATAAGCATTTGGGGACTGCACAGGCTAATCTGGGGCAACGCTTTACGTACATGCATTAAGCCCTGTTTCTCCAGAGCGAGTCTTAAACAGATTTGAAAACAGTATTTGAACCTTTACGTATCTTAATTATAGATTTTGTTATTGACAATTAATTATTTTTAACTTAAATTATTGCACAAACATCCATGTCAAAATACAAGAAAATTGACTTTAAAAAAAGTTGTTGCTTTTAAAAACTGACAGCTAAAATGTGACAAAAAAGTAACAAAAAGACCATGAAAATTCATGAGTGACCAATGTAACCATTAAGTAGATAATAAGATGAACATTTGTTAGTAACAAGCATCTCCATACTTGTCAAGTGTTAAAGGGCCCGATTTATTCAAGGCAGATCATTCAAGTCTCGTTTTGGGGAAATTTGGCTTTAAGCATGTGTGTTAAGTGTCATCCCAGATTAGCCAGTGCAGTCCCCACATGCTTATCAGGGACAACACTTTCTGCTTTAATGGAATTTTCGGTTTCGCAAAATTCGGTATAAGTGGAACGTATCGTCTCTGATTAGCCTGTGCTGAGACTGCACTGGGACAACACTTTAAGCACATGTATTAAGCCAAGTTTCCCCACAACAAGGCTCATTCTGAACTGGAACTTTGGTAATTCCAAGTCTCACAACTTGTCCCGATGTTGCCATGCCAACAGGACCAAATAATCCCATGAGTGTATATATTTTTTTTATGATGAACACAACATAGAAGGGATGGTCTTGCTGAGAAAGCAAAGCATTATCAACCAATTTCTCTGTTGCTATTAATGGTCGTCTAGACAACCAAATCAAATCCAGCCTAATGGAGAATAGACCTGTTATCTGGAAAGTCAGTATAGACTTTTACTGTCCCCCAGTATAAAATCTAATCTGAGACATAGCTGTGGCATACTGACTGCAATGAGGCTGGGGTCTTTCTCTCAATATTACTTGTATTAGTAAACAAAACCTGTCACACAAAGTCTGGTGGCTGGTTCTAATATTTTCAGTAACATCATGCACTCTTAGATTTGAATATTGCCAGACAACACTAATCTGTGTTTATAGAGCACATCTATATTCATAAGGGCATAAAGAAGCCCCTCTCTTTGAAAAGGGGGTTTAATTCATGTTCTTAAAGTGTCGTCCCAGATTAGCCTGTGCAGTCCACACAGGCTTATCAGGGACAACACTTTCCGCTTTAATATCAGTTTCTTTGAAAGCAAGTCTCTTCCCAGCAAACATCTATTTTAGGCTGAACGTGTCATCCCTGATTAGCCTGTGCAGACTACACAGGCTAATCTGGGACGACACTTTGTGCACATGCATTAAACCCCCAATTCACAGTGCAGTGTGTTTATATGCAGAAACTGAGGTGGATTACTAAAACTTTGGACATTTAGATGACAATTAAGACAAGCGAAAATCCTGTCATAACTTGGCAGACAACAAGAAAGCTATTGTGGAAAGGCTTATCAGAGGAAATGTGTATGCCAGGCAGCAGACTAAAATATATCATTTTGCTAGATGTTTCATCAATATGNCAATATTGCAAAAGTTATGACCAAGGTTAAAGTTTTGAGACAGAATGACAGACAGGCCAAAAACAATATACCCCCTCTTCTACGAAGAAGGGGGCATAAAAAACATTCTTGTGGTTGTCCAAAAATATGAAACTAAGAAAGCTAAAATATCACTATGATGTGAAGACCTTGCAGCAAAAGTATCTGGCTCCATAATAAAAAGCAGTCTTTTGAGTTCTTAGTCAGTTTGCAATCCATAAGGTTTTTTGACTGTCAGGGCCCTCTCTGGCCATCAGGGGAAGCTACCCACATCCCTCATGAGGGGGAAATTTCGAACTGTTTCCCTTTTATGGGGGATTTTTTTTACTTACTGTCTCATAAGTATATTTGTACATGTTTGCACTAGATTCATTGCTTTTTTTAGTACGCATATTTGACACTCAAATTGGACTCAATTGTAATGATGACTATATTGTAATTCTTTCTAAAAAACAAGGTGTGTTTGTGAAACACTATGTCCACTTTTGAGCGATTTTGACCCATAAATTTGACCTTTGACCTTGAAGGATGACCTTGACCTTGACCTTTCACCACTCAAAATGTGCAGCTCCATGAGATACACATGCATGCCAAATATCAAGTTGCAATGTTCAATATTGCAAAAGTTATGGCCAATGTTAAAGTTGGCGCAAACAAACAAACAAACAAACCAACCAACTAACAGACCAACAGACAGGGCAAAAACAATATGTCCCCAAGTATATACTGGTGGCCATAAAAAGAGGGTATTTTTCCAACAAATAGGGGAAAAAAGTCTACCTTTTTGAAGGGGGAATGGACAGATATTCGGGGCAAAAAAAAATGCGGATTGAGGGCCCTGAGTGTATAGTTCCAGTTCACCAGAAATGGAGCACAATCATCTGACATTTGTAAACATTTTAAATGTGATTGATTGACACAGGACTTAAACACATTACAATTACTGATATACAGTAAAAACAAACACCTCGGTATTACGACCAACTTGCTACGAAGACCACCATTTTTCAGTCCCGAGTTTTTCTTTAATCAGTAGCGATGAACAAATTGCTCTAAATTGACACCTGCCAAACAACCAGCAATTTTCACATCTTAATTGGGTGTTGTGGTTCGAGCGGGTTTGTGTACAAAGCCATTGTGTACCACTTTACGACAATTCAAGACAACGGTATTTGCGTCAATAATATTTGCATCAACTGCTAGGTGTTAGATTTTCGGCCATTGCTATTCTTTTTAACCCTTGATTTTTTATTCATAATTAGCTAATATTATCAAGTCTTTGATATTGGTTAATGTTTGGTACACACTTTAAAGATTGAAGACGGCGAATAATTAAACAGTAAGGATAAATGAATAAGATGGATTTGTTCGATATAAAACCGACCTGTATGCCATATCGTTATTCAAAACGGATAGGCGAAAACGAAAAGAGTTGTATTTAAAAGTAAAGATTGATTTAATCAACGCCAGTAATTGGAAATCTCTGTAAAAAGCTCTGCTAAGAAAGCAACAATTGACTGTTAAGTAAAGAGTCTTATCTAAGTTTCCAAAAGGATAGTATCATGATAAAAATTATGTTTCAGTTCTTGTTTGATTAGCTTGAAATACTATATCTTTGTACAGTGAATTGATTGATTATTGTTATAATGCAGTCTTGGACGTAACCCACTCGACCGACGACCGAGTCGATTGATTTTTGCGNTTCAAAAGTCCCACAAGTGGTCTTAATAGCGAGTTTTCACTGTACAGGATTTTGAGTTCAAGTTCCTTTTGATTAATGGATGTTGTTTAATTCTTTAAATGCCATGTCAGGTGTGACAATAAACACACCTGATGTTGTATTAAACAGGCATTATATTACTTTTCATATAATAATTTCCAAGCTGTTCACATAGAAAGAGGCATCTGGTAAAAATATGTGCCTCGTTCTGGGAAAACTGCCCTTAATGCATGTGCGTAAAGTGTTGTCCCTTATTAGCCTGAGCAGTCTGAAGGGGCTTATCAGAAATACACTTTTTGCCTGAATGGGAATTTCATTCAGACTTTCTTTAAAGAAAAATTCCACAAAAGCAGAAAGTGTCGTACCTGATAAGCATTTGGGGACTGCACAGGCTAATCTGGGGCAACGCTTTACGTACATGCATTAAGCCCTGTTTCTCCAGAGCGAGTCTTAAACAGATTTGAAAACAGTATTTGAACCTTTACGTATCTTAATTATAGATTTTGTTATTGACAATTAATTATTTTTAACTTAAATTATTGCACAAACATCCATGTCAAAATACAAGAAAATTGACTTTAAAAAAAGTTGTTGCTTTTAAAAACTGACAGCTAAAATGTGACAAAAAAGTAACAAAAAGACCATGAAAATTCATGAGTGACCAATGTAACCATTAAGTAGATAATAAGATGAACATTTGTTAGTAACAAGCATCTCCATACTTGTCAAGTGTTAAAGGGCCCGATTTATTCAAGGCAGATCATTCAAGTCTCGTTTTGGGGAAATTTGGCTTTAAGCATGTGTGTTAAGTGTCATCCCAGATTAGCCAGTGCAGTCCCCACATGCTTATCAGGGACAACACTTTCTGCTTTAATGGAATTTTCGGTTTCGCAAAATTCGGTATAAGTGGAACGTATNGTATGCTTGGTTGTGTTCAGTGTCTCTGACGTATGCTTGGTTGTGTTCAGTGTCTGTGTTGTATGCTTGGTTGTGTTCAATGTCTGTGACATATGCTTGGTTGTGTTCAGTGTCTGTGGTGTATGCTTGGTTGTGTTCTGTGTCTGTGACGTATGCTTGGTTGTGTTCAGTGTCTGTGACGTATGCTTGGTTGTGTTCAAAGTCTGTGACGTATGCTTGGTTGTGTTCAGTGTCTGTGACGTATGCTTGGTTGTGTTCAGTGTCTCTGACATATGCTTGGTTGTGTTCAGTGTCTGTGACGTATGCTTGGTTGTGTTTAGTGTCTGTGACGTATGCTTGGTTGTGTTCAGTGTCTCTGACGTATGCTTGGTTGTGTTCAGTGTCTCTGACATATGCTTGGTTGTGTTCAGTGTCTCTGACATATGCTTGGTTGTGTTCAGTGTCTCTGACGTATGCTTGGTTGTGTTCGGTGTCTGTGACATATGCTTGGTTGTGTTCAATGTCTGTGACATATGCTTGGTTGTGTTCAGTGTCTNAAGTATACAATCAAGTAAGATAGGTGTTGTTTTTCCCCCCTGAGTGGTGGTACACCCCAACCCATCTGGCTGATAGACTACTTTGGCCAAACAAATTATGGCACGCATGATGACAGCAAATTACATTTGTAAAGCCAATCTATGCTTGCTAAAGCTCAGAACTTTTGTAACTCTATATTATCCAGCATGATTGTGAATAAAAACAAGAGATGTGTTTGTCAGAAACACAATGCCCCCTACTGCGCCGTTTTTTGTTTTTTTTTGTTGTTTTTTTTTACCTTTGACCTTGAAGGATGACCTTGACCTTTCACCACTCAAAATGTGCAACTCCATGAGATACGCATGCATGCCAAATATCAAGTTGCTATGATCAATATTGCAAAAGTTATGAGCATTTTTAGAAACCTAAACGCAAAGTGTGACGGAATTTCAGACAGATGGACGGACAGACAGACAGACAGTGCGATCACTATATGCCCACCTTCAGGGGCATACAACTATATAAACATTCAAAGAAAACAGTGATATGCACTTTTGAGCTCTTTAAAAAAGCACAATAGTACTAAATCTATAGTTAATCCAATTTATCATGATTAATAAACCATATGTAAATCAGTGAATGGTTCATCAGAAACTAGAGTGTTAATAAGGCTTCACAATAGCCAAACAAGGAAAACTGCCCCACCCCATGGCAGCCATATTTTTCACAGGGTTGACAACAGAAGACGCATGACAGATAAAAGGCGATCACAAAACCCCACCATGAGCACGTTGTGTTAACCCATTTATGCCTAGTGGACTCTCCCATCCTTCTAAATTGGATCAATTTATTTAAAAAATAAGGGATGTCTAGTATATTTATTTCTATATTTAGAATATTTCTTACAGAAATTCCTTTAAGCAAACAGCGCAGACCCTGATGAGACACCGCATCATGCGGCGTCTCATCTGGGTCTACGCCGTTTGCCAAGGCCTTTTTTCTAGACGCTAGGCATAAATGGGTTAAGGTCAGCTAAAAATGTCACCAGACTGGTCCAGTTTTCCACCATCCCTTTATTAACAGCGCCCTGTACCATTTGTGACGCTAAATCTTTTCCTAATTATCAACTACTGCTTATTTGATAATAGAAAGAATGGAAAACTACAAAGTAGACTGCTGAACAACAAATGCAACCATTACTTCTTAACAACCAAGTACCTGATCATTAAATTGGACAATGAGTGAAATTATCAAGTTGTTTCTTAATTAATTCTTATTGATGTTTAAGAAGAACAAGATGCTGTGTTAAATAAATGCCAATGCCCCCTGAGGAAACCATGCCAGAAGTGATTCTTAGACCCATTTTAATCTTTAAGTCTTTGTCCAAAACTAGGTCAATGTCAAGGTCAAATTGATGAAAGGTGCATTGCTAGTGTGCAAAGTCTTAATCCATGAAAGTATCATAGCTTAGTAGGCCACACTATAGATGAAGCATGTCATGTTGTGTTGACCTGGTACCGATGGACGGAAAAACTAACAAACTAAAATGGCAAATGTGGCGTGTTCTGAAAAAACTGGGCAAATTGCTTCTTCGTAAATTGTCATCCCAGATTAGCCTGTGCAGTCCACACAGGCTAATCCGGGANGATTTTCCAGGAATCCATGACAATGTATACCATAGTACTTATTACTGGCTACAGTGCCAATGGTTCACAGTTGACAATGCTACTAAATGATTGATATAGACATGCAAATTGACCGATAAATGGCTGCAAATGCAAATTTGTGTCCAGAATCTGTAACAGCTAAACATTGATGATGAGTTTTCCAGATGATTTTCAGAGCATTTTCTGGTGTGCTTGTGTTGGGGGGATGGGGGCTTTATGTTCCCATAAAAAAAAACAAGCAAACAACAGTTACCGTCACTCATCAACTGTCATTGTTTCCTAGCAACCAGATACTCAATTCTGAGAGACAGTTTCCTACCTTCCCATAAAGTGTGAATCCTACCAAGTGAATCAATGAAAAGTGCAATAGTTCATTTACTAGTGCAGAAAGTTCATTTCCAGATCTGTTATTTAACTAACACTACCAGTTAACACTACCAGTGTTTCTATTCAGCTTCATAATTACAATGGATGATTGTGTTGAAATGCATACATTAAAGTTATCAATCAAAGTCAGCAGTTTAGCCCCAATTTATGTCTTTTTCCTTCAATTTTACCTTTGGAGATAAATAAATTGTTACAAACCCGCCTACACAGAACTGAGAATATGATCAAATCAGCATCAAAATTTACCAGCGCAGGGTTTTCCAGCTTGTGACAATCATTGCAACGATAGGATTTACTCTTGTTAATAAACTAACAAAAGATGAGGTACAAAATACAGGAGAGAAAAAAAACCAGTTTCAGACAAGAAGTTTCATACATGGGACCTATTCATGTTTGACTCTAGATAAAAGCTTTGTTAATTCATATTATAATTTCACATCTTTTTACAATTAAATACTGCAATAATTACAGGAAACAATATTTAAGCTCCAGTCTTAATCCTTTCCCACTCGGAAGCAAAGTGGACATGGCTTATGCAACCAGCATAAAACCAGAGGTTTTATGCTGGTTGCTGCTGATCAGTTTGTTATAAGGGTCGGAAATGAAGCTTTTAAATCAAGTAAATAAAGGTCTTCAATGTAATTTGATTTTCTAAGAGACTTTTAACGCGTAAAAGTGAGTCTCTGAGTGGTAATGCTAGCGGTCATTGAACCTGCCCTATTTGGACGTATCTACAACAGTACCTTAGGAATGGAAATGAAGCTTTTAAATCTAGTAAATAAAGGTTTTTAATTTAATTTTCTAAGAGACTTCAAATGCGTAAAAAAGTGCGTCTCTGACTGGTAATGCTAGCGGTCATTAAGCCTGGCCCTATTTGGAGGTATCTACATTCTACACTAACACTGACATTTGTGTCGTGTTTAGAGAAAACTGGGCAAAATGCTTGTGCGTAAAGTGTCATCCAAGATTAGCCTGTGCAGTCCGCACAGGCTAATCTGGGATGACACTTTCCGCCTAAACTGGATTTTCGCTAAGAAGAGACATCATTTAAACGAAAAATTCCATAAAAGCGGAAATTGTCGTCCCTGATTAGCCTGTGCGGACTGCACAGGCTAATCTGGGATGACAATTTACGCACAAGCATTTTGTCCAGTTTTCTCAGAACACGACAGATTTATCCAGTACCACGCTTCGCCTATCTCTGGTGATAGAGTTGATTGTCCAGACATCCAATGGAGAGTCCTCAACAAAATCATTAAAGCTGCCACGTAGGTTGTCTCGACAAGCCATTACTGAAGCGGATTCTCATCAATAATTCAATAGCTGCAGACCATGGTCCAGGGGAAGTTGCCGTCCAGACATGACATAAATATGAAAATGTAACAGCCACGTCTGGGGAATAATTCTCATACAGTCATGCCTGTAATAAGCAGTGTCTGGATAATCAATTGTGGTGTGTTCTGAGAAAACTTGGCATAATGCTTGTGCGTAAATTGTCATCCCAGATTAGCCTTTGCAGACCTTGACTTTGGAGATATCGACCTAATTCTTTCCTGCGACACACCGTCCAATGATGGTGAACAAATGTGCCAAAATGATTTTAAAATCTCACAATGAACGACAAAGTTATGGCTAGGACAAGCTCATTTATGGCCATTTTTGACCTTTGGACTCCAAGTGTGACCTTGACCTTGGAGATATCGACGTAATTCTTTCACGCAACACACTGTCCAATGATGGTGAACAAATGTGCCAAATGATTTTAAAATCTCATTATGAACGACATAGTTATGGCCCGGACAAGCTCATTTATGGCCATTTTTTACCTTTGAACTCAAGTGTGACCTTAACCTTGGAGATATCGACGTTATTCTTTCGCGCATCAAACTGTCCAATGATGGTGAACAAATGTCCTAAATGATTTTAAAATCTCATTATGAACGACATAGTAATGGCCCAGACAAGCTCATTTATGGCCATTTTTTACCTTTGAACTCAAAGTGTGACCTTGACCTTGGAAATATCGACGTAATTCTTTCGCGCGACACACCGTCCAATGATGGTGAACAAATGTACCAAATGATTTTAAAATCTAACGATAAATGACATAGTTATGGTCCAGACAAACTTTCGGTTTAAAACGCACTAAGTGATCCGGTGACCTTGTTTTTGACCTGGCATGACCCATATTCAAACTTGACCTAGACATCATCTTGATACAACTTTAGACCAAGTTTGGTGAAGATCGGATGAAATTTTGGGACGGAGAGACAGACAGACCGACAAAGTGACTCCTATAAAGCCCCCATTACCAATGGTATAAAAATGTAATGCCCCAGCAAGATTAAAAGAATATCAAAGAATTCTCCAGTTTGATGAACAATAATTGAACATCTGATGATCACAAGCCAAAAATGCTGAAAATGTTAAGATTTATCAAGGGCAATAACTCTGTAGTTTGTGCAGAAATTTAACATCAATCTTGACCATTCAGGGCTTTTTTTCCTTCTTAAAGAATGGCTGTTTTTCACAAATTTGTTAAGTAAGGGACTCAAATTTTCTCAATTTTGAAATGTTTACTACTCATTTTGTTCACAATTTTGAACAGTTTGCGACTCATTTTTGCACAATTTTGAACAGTTTGCGACTCATTTTTCACAAAATGAGGGGGCCAAGGCCGCTTCACAGAAATGGGAAAATAGCCCTACCATTTTGGTTAAATAAGCAAAGGAGAGTCAAAATCTACATGCACATTGGTAGCAACCAAGTACAAAAATACGTGAGAAAAGGTCATAAGTTGTTGGGTAATGGAACACAATTCTTTGCAGACTTATTCTGTCAAATGAATCTGCCGGTTAATAAAAATACAATCTTATTGCGAGGGACTGTCCACAGGCAATAAATAGGGAATGAAAATAAGCACTGGGAGATGATCCGTCTAGACAGACCTTATTACTCAAGTCAAAGACCGCTTTGGAAAAGCTGATTTTGCCGTTCCAAACCAGGAATGTCTGGCAATGATGGATCGTCTTGGGCAGAGCAGTGCAAGAGTTCACAGTATTCGAGCCTTTAGCGTGAAACTATTTATGCCATATTCACATGGTTACTAAATAAAAGGGTTTTGTGCTCAATCCTTTATTGTTAGTCAGCAGGATAATGGAAAAAACAAGGCTCAAGTGTTCCTGTTGTTTTTTTGTTTATTCTTGATTAAGCATATTTACCAGTTAGTTTGCAGCATGAATATTTGAACAAACCAAAAACTGTAAGAACAACTGTCCCCATGGAGATGTGAATTGTAAGTGGAGACAAATATTAATCATCTGTAAGTATACGCTTGTAATTTGACACATTTCGCTACTTTCACGTTTTTAAGCACAATTTTAGAATAACAAAATAAAACAAGAGTGCCAAATTGTCACAAGATACGCCCGTTCTACTAAGTGACACCGTGACCTAGTTTTTGACCCAACATGACCCATATTCGAACTTGACCTAGATATTGTCTAGATCCTACTTCTGACAAAGTTTGGTGAAGATCGGATGAAAACTATTTGAATTAGAGAGCGGACACTGCTGTGGACACCGCCTCCGCCCGCCCGCCGCCCGCCCGCCCGCCAAGGGTGAAACTATTATACGTCCCGTTTTGTAAAAACGGGCGTATAAAAATTGATTTTAGGTTGATGACAATGATAAACAGTTGCCTTTCTATAGTACCCATGCACAGTGAAAAACTCATGTACCTGTGGAAATCATGATTAGATTGAAGGAAAAATGAAACTTACCAATAAACATGTTGTTAAAAATAACTCGTTTCAAAAATCGCGAAAAAAATAAACCCGATGAAAATATCGCAAAATAAAACTGGATAAAAATATTGCATAAAAATATTGCATGTGTTAATCGGTTGCATGTCTCCAATCAGACCTGACTGATATATAATCTATATACTACCTCTGACCAAGTTTGGTGAATTCAACTTGAACTAGAGCTTTGTCACTGAATGTGACTTATACCCCCATACCACTTTGACGCAGGATAAAAAGTTGTTTAAAAGTTTCGGATGAATACAATTTGAATTAGAGTCCGGACAAAGTGGCGCCGTTGAAAATGCACTAATTGACCCTATGACCTAGTTCTTGACCCGACATGACCCATATTCGAACTTGACCTAGATATCAACTAGATGCAACTACTGACCAAGTTTGGTAAAGATCGGATGAATACAATTTGAATAAGAGTCCGGACAAAGTGGCGCTGTTGAAAATGGACTAATTGACCCTATGACCTAGTTTTTTACCTGGCATGACCCATATTCGAACTTGGCCTAGATATCAACTAGATGCAACTACTGACCAAGTTTGGTGAAGATAAGATTTATACAATTTGAATTAGAGTCCGGACAAAGTAAAATGCACTAATTGACCCTTTGACCTAGTTTTTGACCCAGCATGACCCATATTCGGACTTGACCTAGATATCAACTAGATGCAACTACTGACCAAGTTTGGTGAAGATCGGATGAATACAATTTGAATTAGAGTCCGGACAAAGTGGCGCCGTTGAAAATGCACTAATTGACCCTATGACCTAGTTTTTGACCCGGCATGACCCATATTCGAACTTGGCCTAGATATCAACTAGATGCAACTGCTGACCAAGTTTGGTGAAGATCGGATGAATACAATTTGAATTAGAGTCCGGACAAAGTGATGCCTTCCGCCCGCCGCCCGCCGCCCGCCGCCCGCCAAGGGGTTTCACATAATACGTCCCGTATTTTATACGGGCGTATAAAAACTGTCAAAACAAATGCCTCCACAGAAAGGTCAATTGTATGTTAAGACAAACATCTGTGCACGTATATTTAACCACATAAAAGTGTTCGTAGATACAAATTTAAAATCAAATGACTTGAGAATCAGCCATCTGGTAATAAACTCCCAACCAGGAATGTTTGTAAATTATAAATGATTGAATACTAGACAATATGGCAATCTTTCACAGACTGTTTTAGAGCCATTATTACTATGACATCTATCATGAATACCTTATTGTCTCTACAGCAGGGCAGTGTACTGTATAAAAGTTCAACTGTACTTTTGTTTCCCTTCTTAGAGAATGGCAGTTTTTCACAAATTTTAGAAATTTGTGACTTATATTTTCACAATATAAAGAAGTTTGTGACTCACATTTTCACAATTTCAAAAAGTCTGTGACTCATTTTCTCACAATTTTGAACAGTTTGTGACTCATTTTTTCACAATTTTTAACAGTTCGCTCATTTTTTCATAAAATGAGGAAAAAAAGCCCTGCTTAGGGCTATACCCTAATGTCAAGACACGGACAGTTCATAAACCAAGTAAAAGTATATTAGGATAATACAAATTGCACATACGTTTCTTCAAATGATCACAACTTAAATGCAAGCAGAGAAGTTTGTGTGTACAGACAGTCCATGGTGAATCTAGTATACCCCCTAGACTTGGATGCAGGCAGTTTAATGAAGAGCAAAAATAACCATCATTATTTTCCCAGTTTTCAAAAAATATGCTTTAAGATTCCAAACTTGGAAGAATGAAACATTTTGTACAGTCCGCAATTTTACTCTTGCAATTTTTATCTCGGAAGAATGAAACATTTTTAGGAGTCCGTCAGGTCTAATTAAGGTCTGTCTCATTCCATTAAACACTGTGAAACTTTTCCCCCAAATGTGATCTAACAAGTCATTCAGTGAGGCAGAATGGCCTGGAAATTCAATTTTATCGTAGACAGGGGCATTACTTCCATCAATGCCAGGTTGGAGACTTTAAATTGACACTTTCTAATCAGACAAACCCTCTCTATACAATTCCTCAGACAACATAGTTCACAGTGGCAGAAAATAAGGGGGTATTTTATTCCAAAACATTCAAAGTGGCTTGAAAATGATTTATTTCAGCTCAAGATTTTCAGGGAAATGATCATTTCAGCCACACTATGAGAAAAACGATGCTTAATGCATGTGCTAAAACTGTCATCCCAAATTAGCTTTTGCAGCGCGCACAGGCTAATCAATGTAGACACTTTCTGCTTGAACTGGATTTTCGCTAAAACGAGACTTCCTTTAAACAAAAAATACCATGAAAGGGAAGTGTCGTCCCTGATTATCCTGTGCAGACTTCATAGGCTAATCTGGAACAATAATTTACGCACATGCTTTAATCCCGGTTTTCTCAGAACGATGCTTAATTGACTGGGAATTGCAAAGACCATTCTGTTTTCAGTGTGACATTACAGTAACAAATGTGTCGTGTTCTGAGAAAACTGGGCAAAATGCTTGTGCGTAAATTGTCATCCCAGATTAGCCTGTGCAGTCTGCACAGGCTTATCAGGGACGACAATATCCGCTTTTATGGAATTTTTCATTTAAATGATGTCTCTTCTAAGCGAAAATGCAGTTTAGGCGGGAAGTGTCGTCCCAGATAAGCCTGTGCTAAGCATTTTGCCCAGTTTTCTCAGAACAAGCCACAAATAAGTGAAGTTACCAAGCTACCATGTACAACATTGCATAAAAAGCATGACCAAGAGGGCAAAAGGTGCCAAGTCATCTATCTGAGACCCAAAGAAACATGAGAACTTTGAGAATTTTCAAGATTCATTTAGAACTCAGCCAAGATATCATTTGACAAATATTTTTTAGCAAGTTTCATGATGATTGGGTAAAACATGTGGCCTCTATATAGTGTTTACAAGCTTTTAACCCATTTCATTCGGCAGAACATTGCCCCAGACTAAGCATACACAAAGTCTTGTAGCAATCGACTTTCGAATTTAGGATGGATCGACCTAATTGTTACATTTATTATTGTTGTTGCTTTTCAAAAGATAGGTGTACAACAGAAAAATACATTATTTCTGTCTGAACACTTACGTCAGAAGTCATCAGGACCTAATTCTTTAAAAGATCTAGCCAGCTATCAGCCTTTCAACTCGCCGTGGCTGGAGGCATCACATATGAAGCCTGGCCAGACAGCCAATATACATGAGCATGAAGAAATCGAGAAAAACCCAAGAAGTCAGCAATAAAAAATACCATTATTGATTATTGGAAAAATATTACCGCAGCTTTGGCCATTAACTAGGTCACAATGATAGCAACGACTCATAAGTGTATAAAGAAAGGACGACATACGAGACAGTCAAAGTGCTACTTGTTCGGTAGCTACTTTTTTTGTTACAAGTTTGCCTATTTTGCACTGAAAGCAACAACAGATTAAAAGCATTGTTCACTTAAAAAAAAAAAAAAATCACATACAAATCACCTCATTATCACGGAAAACGTAGTTGTTCAAAGTGGAAAATAAACACATCAATCAGTCTGCAAAGTTTCTCTATTCCAATCAGTTAAAAGGCTTTCCATGTTCATAAAACCCACTGACCATTTTAATTCATCTGCAATATTGAAAATGTGCGTCATGCTTATGATACATGTGAAAGTCAAAGGCTTTACGGAAAATAATGTTTCCCAAGAGTTGACAGCCAACGCAACTGGTACAAAACAGAGCACTGAACATTATACTAGAACTCGGCGAGTTGGATGTGTCGCCTGATGGTAATGGGTTAACCAAGAAATAGGCCCATTTCAATAAGTCTTAGTCCAAAATATGGTCAAGGTCAAAATGAGGTTGGGTGATGCTGGTGTGTGCAGGGTGATGAGAGACAACATCCATGCAAGTATCAAAGCTCTGTAGCAAGCGGTATTGATGTCAGAAGAAACGGTCAAAATGGGTTAACCAAGATTTTTGTACGGATGGACGGACGGACAGGACAAACGCTATATGCCTAAATAAAATCCATCAAAAAGAAAATAATGTTTAAAGTAAAGCACAAGACATAGTAGTTACGAACCTTTTTTGGGTTGCGGTCGCAGATTTTGAAATCTAAACGCTGACCCTAAGTTCAAGGTCAAGGTCACAGGGGTCAAAACTTGTATTGGCATGGAAAGGTCTTGTCCAGATACACATGCGTCCCAAATATGTAAGCAACATCTGAAGGGACACAAACGTTATGAGCTTCTTTTTAATCGCGGTTGCAGATTTCAAAACCTGAACGCTGACCTCAAGTTCAAGGTCAAGGTCACAGGAGTCATAAATGTTATGCGCATGGAAAAGTGTTGTCCAGATACACCTGCATACCAAATATGAAAGCAATATCTGAAGGGACACAGTAGTCATGAGCCTTTATCGAATCACAGTCGCAGATTTAGAAACCTGAACGCTGACCTCAATTTCAAGGTCACAGGCATAAAAATCTGTATGTGCATGGAAAGGTGTTGTCCAGATACACATGCATACCAAATATGAAAGCAATATTTGAAGGGACACAGTAGTTATGAGCCTTTTTAGAATCGCGGTCGCAGATTTGGAAACCTGAACACTGACGTCAAGTTCAAGGTCACAGGGGTAAAAACTTGCATGCACATGGATAGGTGTTGTCCAGATACACATGCATACCAAATATGAAAGAAATATATGAAGGGACACAGTAGTAATGAGTCCTTTTTGAACCGCGGTCGCAGATTTCAAAACCTGAAAGCTGACCTCAAGTTCAAGGTCACAAGGGTAAAAAATTGTATGCGCATGGAAAGGTGTTGTCCAGATACACATGCATACCAAATATGAAAGCAATATCTGAAGGGACACAGTAGTTATGAGCCTTTTTCGAATCGCGGTCGCAGATTTCGAATCGCGGTCGCAGATTTCTGAACGCTGACCTCAAGTTCAAGGTCACAGGGGTAAAAAATTGTATGCACATGGGAAGGTATGGAAAGGTGTTGTCCAGATACACATGCATACCAAATTTGAAAGCAATATCTGAAGGGACACAGAAGTTATGAGCCTTTTTCGAAAAGTGTGACGCCGCCGCAGACGCCGCCGAAGAAGTAACACCTATATGTCCCCTGACCATAGTCAGGCAACACAACAATATATTATATATCTCTTTATCATTGATAGAGCAAACAGCAAGCAGCAAAACCGCCTGTATGCACGTGAAAGCAAAGGGAGGTTATCTGTAAGCTGTTGAGGTTCCAGGGAGACAACTCTTGTCAAGCACTCCAAAGTATTCCAGGAAAAATGCCTTCCCTTGGGAGGAAAAAGCATTAGCAAAAAAGTGCCAATCAACGTTGGAGAAGGTAAAAAAAAAAGAACTTGGACATTTCAATAGGGGACTAAATATATAACATTATTCCATATATATATATATTATCATAATAATGAAATTATGCTACAGAGTAATGACAAATTGATTACATCTCCACAAACAGTTAAGAGGTTGGACTTCTTCAAGCAAGTAAAACCAAGAACAAAAGCACTTACTACAACAACAATTCAAATACACTAAATGCGGAATCCTTGTGACTTTTTAATTAATACATAGAGATTCACCAGCAAAGAAAGCATCATGAAACCACAATGATTTTTTTTTTTTTTGATGTTACAGTCTTAAAATGTGTGTTATTCATTATCCTCTGCAAGCTTGAAAAGAGTCAACTAAATGCTGGGTTTTATTTTAACAAAGTCATTCTCTCCGATATGTTAAAATTTGATGTTAAACTACATAGAAATTCTTTGTAACAAACTTTGTCAAATCTGCCAATGTTGATGCAGAGATATCCCTTGTTCAGGCATAGCTCTAATCATAATAATTATATGTATTTATGATTGATTTATTGTTTTAGATGATGAGCTGTATATGCTTAAGTCGAAAATAAACTCTGTTCTGTTCTGTTCTGTTCTAATCAAATCCTTTCCATCAGAACAAACCATGCCATTATGATTTATTACAATCTCCTCATTTAATGTGTTTTTAATTACTTGTTTTCCATTCCATCTTTGTTACTGACTGTAGACAATATAATAATACAGTCAACTTTGTACTCTTGTGGTTCACAATTATTTAAATTTCATTTAACAAGGCTTGTCACCGTAGGATGACATATGCCACCTTTTTCCACATTTTTCAAAACCTAGACGCAAAACCTAAACGCAAAGTGTGACAGAATTTCAGACGGACAGACGAACCGACAGACAGACAGTGCGATCACTATATGCCACCCTACCGGGGGCATAAAAAGAAAGAAATAATTAGCAACAATCCCTCCAGATTTGGAAGGTTTATACATTTTGCTGCAGAGGTTAGCGTTAATTTATTGGGGAGATAACTGATGCAATGAATTTTGCAAAGTAGTGTTTCTTTCTTTACTTATAAACTGTATATACGGTTTTACCTAGACAGAAGTTCCTTCAGACTGCATCCCCTCACTTTCCGATTCTCTCTGACTTCAACAGTTCCTCTTCCTGAAAGATAATGGGGAAATATGTATTACACTTGTAGCATCAAAAAATAGGGAAATATGTATCACACTTGTACCATCAAAAATGGGGAAATATGTATCACACATGTAGCATCAAAAATGGGGAAATATGTATCACACTTGTACCATCAAAAATGGGGAAATATGTATCACACTTGTACCAAAAACATGGGGAAATATGTATCACACTTGAACCATCAAAAATGGGGAAATATGTATCACATTAGTACCATCAAAAATGGGGAAATATGTATCACACTTGTACCATAAACATGGGGAAATCTGTATCACACATATCAAAAATAAACAAGAGATGTGTTCGTCAGAAACACCTACTGCGCCGCTTTGAAATACAATTGCTATTTATCATTTGGCAGATATATAAAATTATCTCCCTTTAAAGCTTAGTACTTCCCTTGGATTTAGTTTTTTGACCTTTGACCTTGAAGGATGACCTTGACCTTTCAGCATTCAAAATGTGCAGCTCCATGAGATACACATGCATGCCAAGACATAAGTCCACAGGTAAGTCATGAAACCTACCATTCACAAATTAGTACATGAAAGAAATGATAGTTATATAATTAAAAAAAAAAACTTTGACAAATCAATCATTTAAGTTATAAACAAGAAACCGTCGGAGACAAGTGATGCTCCCCAAAGGTTTATTTGTCACAATATTGCACTATATATTCAGATAAAAGGAAATGTCTTGATGGCATAACTTTGGACAAAATAATACGATGTATGGTTTAGCAACTTAAAAATTTCAAAGGGCCATAACTCTCTAAATAAATCATCTAACCAGAACCCACAAATAACATGCGCATCTCCTCAAGGTAGTTAAGCTTCGCATAAAGCTTCATTGAAATCCAGTCAGTAGTTGGGGAGAAATAGTCTGGACAAGAATTGCACTATATGTACAGTTTATAGAAAATTTCAAAGGGCCATAACTCTGTGAAAAATCATCCGACCATAACCGGCTGATAATATGCACATCTCCTGTTGGTAGGGAAGCTTCCCATAAAGTTTCATTAAATTCCTGTAAGAAGTTGCTGAGAAATATCTCGGACAAGAATTGCACTATATGTAGAATGAAAAATTTCAAATGGCCATAACTCTGTGAAAAATCATCCAACCATAACTGGCTGATAATATGCACATCTCCTGTTGGTAGTGAAGCTTCCCAAGAATTGCACTATATGTACAGTTAATGGAAAATTTCAAAGGGCCATAACTTTGTGAAAAATCATCCGACCAGAACTGGCTGATAATATGCACATCTCCTCTTGGTAGTGAAGCTTCCCATAAAGTTTCATTGAATTCCGGTCATTAGTTGCTGAGAAATAGCCTGGACAAGAAGTGCACTATATGTACAGTTAATTGACAATTTCAAAAGGCCATAACTCTGTGAAAAATCATCCGACCAGAACCCGCTGATAGTATGCACATCTCCTCTTGGTAGTGAAGCTTCCCATAAAGTTTAATTGAATTCCGGTCATTAGTTGCTGAGAAACAGCCCGGAAAAAAATCCGGACGGGCGCACGGACGAACAGCACACGGACTAACGGACGCACGGACAGAAGAAGCGGCGACTATATGCTCCCCCCCCCAAAAAAAATTGGGGGAGCACAATAAACAAAATACAAAATCTGTACAGTAACTGTGAAAAGAACTTAAATTATTAGTAAGGAAATATATAATCTGAGATTTATAATTATATGAATTACTTCCCTTGAAAATAATTGTTCTTTAACAAATCTCTATTTTTAGTAGCAAATAATTATAAGCCACTGTAGAATCACAGGTAAGCCACTGTAGATTCACAGGTAACCTTTAAGTACCTAAGATACTTGTATGCCCAAAAGTATCATTGTGTGCTTGGCTTGACCATAAAATGTAATTTTGATTATGCTTCAGTTGTATGGTTTCATATATAAAATTTCAATATATCTTTTGGCAGGTTTAGAAATTATCTCCCTTTTTAAAGCTACATGTAATAACTTCCCTTGATTTTGTTTTTTGACCTTTGACTTTGAAGGATGACCTTGACATTGAACTTTTACCACTCAAAATGAGCAGCTTTATGAGATACACATGCACACCAAATATCAAGTTGCTATCTTCAATATTGCAAAAGTTATGACCAACGCTAAAGTTTTCGGACGGACACACAGACGGACGGACGGACAGACGGACAGTTCAACTACTATATGCCACCCTACCGGGGACATAAAAATCAAAGATACTGTCAATGATGTCAACATCAGCTCTTGCTTTCATTCTCTTCAATTCATTTTCATTGGCTGCTAAACCAATGTCGCTTGCAAATAAGACATAATTTGATTACAAACAGTATTTTTGCTTCTTTTGGGATGTACACGTATCTAGTAATCCCAAAAAAAAATTCAGATCAATATTTTTGCATTGTTCACAATCATTTTCTTTTTCTTTCAAAATGACAGACAGTAACTGTTCAATATCAATTATTGTTAAAACAACTTTCCAGTCCACAATCTTTTGGTAAAATAACCTACAATACATTGATTGACAGGTCTATACAATATGTGGGACTCGCACAATTTTGGATCAATTAATGCTAAATAATGTGAAAATGTAAAATGTGTGCCAACACCTATCAAAACATGTCGTACCTTGAGCATTTGTTTTGACAAAATTTGTTTGGTCACTGCTGAGGTATATTAACATTGTTATTCTCTCATTCAAGTTGTTGTATCAAAGGTTTAAATCAACACACGTTCAAATCTTTATTATAAATATTAACAAGGTATGTGTTTGTGAAACACTATGTCCCCTTATGAGCGATTTTGACCCATATATTTGACCTTTGACCTTGAAGGATGACCTTGACCTTAACCTTTCACCACTCAAAATGTGCAGCTCCATTAGATACACATACATGCCAAATATCAAGTTGCTATCTTCAATATTGCAAAAGTTTTGGCCAATGTTAAAGTTTGTTCAAACAAACCAACAGACAAACAAACCAACAAACAGACAGGCCAAACAATATGTCCCCCAGTATAAACTGGTGGACATAAAAATCAACACAGGTTCAACTCTTTATTATAAATATTAATTTAATACCATGCAAAACATTTAGAATGCCATGCGACAGTTCATTCTCATTATTGCTACAACAAAGTGGATGCGCAAGAAGGTTATTACGTATATTAAGATATTATTATGTCAGAACAATGTCTTTCTATAGCCGTAAATTAAACTAAAGAGTATGGTTTGGTTATTTACGATATGAATCATACAGTAAATTGCTAATTTAAATTGGATATAAGACCTTTTCCATTAAAAATAATCGAAATATAACATAAAGTTTAATTCTTACATCTGATACAATACCAGTTAATTCCAATCATAAATAGTTTACAATATAAAATAATATTCCAAATTAATAACACAATAAAGCAAACTAAAAGCATTTGATATTAAAATTCCATCAAAGACAATAAAATTGAAGAAAACCATTCAAAATTGTCTCACGTTTATTTACTTAAAATGACTGGACCTACTGGATTTCTTATCAAAAAAAAATATTAAACAATAAATAACCACTTAAATAATACATAAGTAGACACACTTTTGTGAAGTTAATGCAGTTGTGTATCATTTATTGCCAATTACCCCTTTGCATGCTGGGAAATTTGTCGTCTGCTAAAATGTTGTCTGCTGAATTTCTAAAATTAGCATTTTCTTTTATTTTTTTTCAAAGAATACTATCAGAATAGCAAACAGTTTGGATCCTGATGAGACGCCACGTTCTGTGGCGTCTCATCTGGATCCAAACTGTTTGCAAAGGCCTTCAAAATCCGGTTCCAGCGCTCAAAGGGTTACTTGTCTTGATCAACAGATGACTCAGATAGAAAGGATAGGAAGTTTTGACAGCACAGTTTAAATATTTTGTGGAATTACCAACAGTTCTCTTTTTTATTTTTCAGTAAAGGTTCAGTGAAGTTTTCTGCCATTTTAAAAACATGATATTTCACAAAGGACATGTAACATTCCTTAAAAGGGGCATATTGATAATATTGCCAATGCACCTCAAATACAACATCGCGATGACAATTTTTTAAGATAATAAAAAAATAATGTTTAAGATTTGTGTATAAAAAACCCAGAGACCTTACTGCTCATTATTCATTTAATGAATACTCACCAAAAGAAAACCTTTGTTTTAAATAGTTTTAAGATTTGCGTATACAAAAAGACTAGAGCGAACTGTTCATTATTCATTTAATGAATAATACTCACCAAAAGAAAACCTTTGTTTTAAATAGTTTTAAGATTTGCGTATACAAAAAGACTAGACCGAACTGTTCATTATTCATTTAATGAATAAACACCAAAAGAAAAACTTTTTTTAAATAGCGTACGGTATTGGCCTGTGATACAAAGGTACGCTTCTTTAAGAAATACACCAAATTAGTCACAGCCATCTCTGAAGAGAATGTAGATAAAAGGAGACAGCTTGACATAATATCTGTGCCTGTCTGGCCCAATACAGAGCGGTATGTATTACATGTCCTCTGGACTGTCTGGCCCAGTACAGAGCCTCACAGGGTGCCCCAGAGTTGTATATATGAGCCTTGCTTTGTGGAAAGGGGGTTAAATGCATGTGCGTAAAGTGTCATCCCAGATTAGCCTGTGCAGTCCGCACAGGCTAATCAGGGAAACACTTTTCGCTTTTATAGTATTTTTCGCTTAAAGGAAGACTGTTCTTGACAAAAATCCAGTTTAGGCGTAAAGTGTCATGCCTGATTAGCCTGTGCAGTGACACTTTACGCACATGCATAAAACCCTGTTTTCACTGAGTGAGGTATGTATACATGTCCTCTGGACATTAATCACCTTATCTGATATCTTGGCTTTACATGTGTTTCAATTTGGTAAAACTTTCACGTATTTTGTTCTTGTAAGATTTTGTTTGGAATTTGATTGTTTTAATTCATGATAAGATGTTGCTATTTCATCATTTATTTAGAGATGCTGCAATGTATTTTTATTCTGTGTCTTTCTGCCATTTGAGTTATAATTGGTTAATTTTCTTCTTTTTAAAGTTAAATCCATTATAATTTTATTTTTTTTTGAGACCAACAAATATTTTTCTATCACATTGAACACTTGAAACATTGAGGAACAGTTGGTATAAATAAATAGAAACACAATTTAACGTGACAAAAAAATAACTTGAAATACCATGTGTTTGTCTCATCAATACTGATTTTAAAATGGGGACAGTAATGCTTGTATACATATAAGAACATAAAATAATATATTTGAGCTGCCATGAATAAAACAGTCTGGAGTGCTATTGAGGAATGCTGGAAATGTTTACTCCCCTTAGATCACTGTCGCAAAATGTGATCTCCTGAGATCACTGTCGCAATATTTGAAATAAAAGTAAATTAAAAGTGTGTATAACAGGAGTTCATGGCCTATTGTGTATAATATTCTAAGGAAATTGGGTTAAAAGTGGATCCTTAGTGTTTATAGTTGACATTATGTCAAAATAGCATTGAAGTCAATGTAACTGATAAAGACATATGTAAAATGTTACATGTGAGTCAAAAGTGAGCCACTTTAAGGCGATTTGCAGTTACTGCACACTGATAGAATGTTTCATCCCTTAGATCACTGTTTAAAATGTTTGATCCCCTTAAATCACTGTTTAAAATGTTTGATCCCCTTAAATCACTGTTGAAATGTTTCATCCCTTAGATCACTGTTGAAATGTTTCATCCCCTTAAATCACTGTTGAAATGTTTCATCCCCTTAAATCACTGTTTAAAATGTTTCATCCCCTTAAATCACTGTTGAAATGTTTGATCCCTTAGATCACTGTTGAAATGTTTGATCCCCTTAGATCACTGTTTAAATGTTTGCTCCCCTTAGATCACTGTTTAAATGTTTGATCCCCTTATATCACTGTTAAAATGTTTGATCCTTTTCAGATCAATGTTAAAATGTTTGATCCCCTTAGATCACTGTTAAAATGTTTGATCCCCTTAGATCACTGTTAAAATGTTTGATCCACTTAGATCAATGTTAAAATGGAAGTAGACGATGTGTTTGAAATAAAATGTAATAATGTTCTGACACTTCTCCAAATAAAATTAATCATTTACATCTGATTTCCAATGAATTTCAATATAATCTCATCCCTATTATTAAATCCCTATCACAAAAACTGATAAGCTATTTTGTCAGACAAGTTAAGGTGAGTTGGGACTGATTGATATAACTCTACCCTACTGACAATTAACGGGTTTAACCAAAACACATGCACATTCAAAAAAAAAGAATCATTAAAGGTTATTCCAATTAATACCACAGTGTTTACTTGGCTAGATGTTCATTTTAACTCTTAATTACCTTAAGCCATCATCCCAGACAAGGGCATATAACAGCCAGTCAAGCATTGTTTATTTATAGGTCTCCCTACACAAATGTTATTGTTGATTGATCAATATGAGATGTGCTCTGAGAAAATGGGGTTTAATGCATGTGTGTAAAGATTCCCCCCCTCCCCAGATAAGCCTGTGCAGTTCACACAGGCTAATCAGGGACGACACTTTCCGCTTTCATGGTATGTTGTTTCAATGAAGTCTCCTCTTAGCGAAAATCCAGTTAAGGGGGAAAGTGTCATTCATGATTAGCCTGTGCAGACCGCACAGGCTAATCTGGGATGACACTTTACACATTTGCATTAAACCCATCTTTTCACAGAGAGAGGCTCATATAATTGCATCACGCTCTCCTACACAACACCATCTCAGCTATGCCCCAACGCCCCCAACACTTGTCCCTAACATGCCCCTTAACTATTCAAAAGAAACAACACTTGTCCCTAACATGCCCCTGACCCATTCAAACGAACAACACTTGTCCCTAACAGGTCCCTGACCTATTCAAACGAACAGGTAATACTCAACATTATCAGTGTATTGACTAACATAATGACCTGGTAATGGCCTGGTATCATCAATATCGGACCACTTCAACCATGCCAATATAACACATGTATAACCAAAGTATACCTACAGCTATCTGTCATAGAAATATCCAATACAATCCACCACCACTCCTGATGTTGTTATATTCCATTCAAGTATAGCATTTCATTACTAGCATAAATAAAACCATTGTTGTGTCTGTTGACATAACAAACAATTTCACTAAATAAAAGACTCCAACTGTACATGAGACCATCATGACTGTGCACACACTGTATATACTAGAGACTGTGGCATGGTCTATACACTATACATAGCTGTATGACTTGTGTGACCTACTTGTCTGTAGACAGACAGACAAGCCCCATGTACACTATACACAGGCCGTAACTAAAGTGTGTGTATTTATAAAACATAATCATATAACCTTGTCTAGGTTAAATCAGTATAGTGTGTCAGACATGAACTGGTGTTAGATCAGCTGATCAAGAGTTGTTAAAACGTTTTCTGCTGATTGTGTTTTTTGCCTGTTTCCACTGATTTTCGTAATCATGATGTTTACATACTCAATTCATTGTTTATATGAACACGCAACACTCTCACGCATACTGTATTATTATCTTAATTACTCATTTTTTATGCATGTATGAATGTCTAATAATATGAATCACGATGAGCTGTATTATGCTTAAGTGAATAAAAAAATTGTTCTGTTCTGTGCTCTATTATGCAGTTTGGTTTCCATACTATCTCAAAAACCTAACATTTCTTCCCACTCAGTGAGAGGTCTACATAAACTTGACAGTGTCTGTTGTAACCTTGTAAATTGGTAACAAGTGGAGCAAAGGTTCTCTGTGGCTCACCTGAGACCTAAAGGAACTTAACTTTTCTGAGCAGGTACCATTCACACAGTTTCACAAAAGACTGAATAGGAAAACTTACCGAATACCTGTCAGTCATGCTTTTGATCAAACCACAATTGTTTTCAAGCTCATCCCAGATATAATAACAACACAATTTTTTTTAATGTTCTTTGCAAGTTTTATAAGTGGGTAAAAAATATGACTTCTAGACGGAACAACTGGTTTTACTATAGCCACTTATGGAAAATTGCCCAGATTTAAAGGCCCCATGTTTTTCAACGGTGCAGTATCATCTTTTTCATAAATGTGACTTTTCTTTGATTTGAAATAGTGATCCAATTTCTGACTTCATTGGAACAAAATTAATGTTCTGACCTAGTTTAATGAAGATTGGGCAATAATGTGGCATCTAGAGGGTTCACACACTTTTTCTTTAATGTGACTAGTGACCTAGTTTTACACCCCACATGACCTAGTTTCAAACTCGGCGAAGACATTAGTTTGACAAATGATCTGACTAAGTTTCCTGGAATATATATGAAGCCTCTATAGTGTTCACAAGCTTTTTCTTTTTAATTTGAACAAGTGATCTAGTTTTAAACCCCATGTGACCAGTTTCAATTATTTCAATTATATTCCCTAGATTGTTTACAAGGAAAATGATGAAGGAGCACGACTGACAAAAGGCAATCAAAAACAAGTGATGTGTTTGTGAAACACTATGTCCCCTTTTGAGCGATTTTGACCCATATATTTGACCTTTGACCTTGAAGGATGACCTTGACCTTGACCTGTCACCACTGAAGATGTGCAGCTCCATGAGATACACATGCATGCCAAATATCAAGTTGCTATCTTCAATATTGCAAAAGTTATGGCAAATGTTAAAGTTTGTGCAAACCAACAAACAACAGGACAAAAACAATATGTCCCCCGGTATAGAAAAAAAACTCACCATTAGCATGTTGTGCTCAGGTGAGCTAAAATTAATTGGAATAGGCTTTTCTAACCAGTCCAAGATCACACAGGGTCAGTGATAAAGTCAGCCCATTACAGCCTGGTTTATGAGGTCATGACCCCTGGACTTTGTTGACCTGTTGATGGGGTATTGATAGTGGGCAGTTAGTCTGAATCTAAACAGTCCAAGGTTACATAGGGTCACCTTGTCACTATGCCTAAGGCCAGCCTATTAGAGCCTGGTTTATGAGGTTATGACCCCTGGAACTGTGTCCTGAGTTGACCTGTTGATGAAGTGTGGTTACAGTAAACAGGAGAAATTGTAAGGGGCCTTGTAATTGTTGTGCAATGTCTGTCAAGTAGTTAAAATAACATTTGTATGTATCATTAAATATGTGAAAATTAGTTTTTACCAGAAATACAACTGACAACAATTTTAACAAAACACAATGTGCATTATTGTTAATATAAGCAGGAAAGTAATTGAGCTACAAACCCTGAGATCATTAAATTGAAATCATTTAGAAATTAATTTTCTTTCAAATGTCTTAGCTTGACAACATTGACCACTTGCGAACTCAATTAGCATACATGTTACACAGTTATTGTTTTTTCCTTTAGAGTTTAATAAGACAATAACAGTATATTTTGTAAGGTACTGCATAAAGGCCAGTGCCAGGTTAACCCTTTGAGCGCTGGAACCAGATTTTAAAGGTCTTTGCAAACAGTTTGGATCCAGATGAGACGCCACAGAACGTGGCGTCTCATCAGGATCCAAACTGTTTGCTATTCTGATAGTGGTCTTTGAAAAAAAGTGAAGATAATGATGATCTAAGAAATTAAGCAGACAACATTTTAGCAGACGACAAATTTCCCAGCATGCAAAGGGTTAATACCTAGATATAGGCGAGCTATACATAGTTGCAACATAAAACAATTTGTCCATGAAAGAATGAACTTTGAAATAATGTTTCAAATTAAATTAGTAGCATTTTGATCTTTACTTTGAAAAAAAAAGGGAACTTTAACAAATCCATTTTATAAATTATACGCAGCCTGGTTAAACCCATTCATTCTATCACAGTTAAAATTTGCGGGAAAACTCAGCAAGTGTGAAAACTGTGCACAAAAAAATCAAGTTAATTTGATGCGTAGAATATTGCTCCCAGAACAAAGAAAGCGATTGGACACCATAAAGTCGCTTCATTTTCAGTTGAAGATATAGCGTGGGAAAATCATAGTAGCTATTGTGTAATGTATCCTCAACCGTAATTTTTAAGGACTTATTGGTTTTCAGCAGCCTGTTTTATACATAAAACTCTGCAGCCACTGAATAGGTGATGGTTTCATTAAAATACTTGGTTATTCTGTCATTGAAATACAATGACAGTGAGGTAACGAGTGACTTTGTTATTTAATGCTTAATTGACAACCCTCTCCTGGATTTTTCAACATTTGCCCATGCTTTTTTAAGGTCATCATACTTAATTGTTCTCGTTTATTTTTGTATTGAGCCGCGCTCTGGGAAAACAGGGCATAATGCATGTGCATAACATGTTGTTCCAGATAAGCCCAAGCAGTCAGCACAGGCTAATCAGGGACAACACTGTCCGCTTTCATGGAATTTTTACTTTAAAAGATGTCTCTTAATTCTAAACAAAAATCCATTCTAGGTGGAAAGTATCATTCCTGATTAGCCTGTACAGACTGCGCAGACTAATCCAAGACTACACTTTATGCACATGCATTAAACCCCGTTTTCCCAGAGCCGGGCTCTATAACAATATTGATTATTATCTGTGGACAGAGCAAGTTTTCAACAAAGATAAACTCTCTGTGGTATACTAAACTGAAACAAATATTTGCTTAGATTAACTGATGTTAAAAAAAAAACAATTATCCTGATTAATTGGCATACACTTTATAAAAGTTTCTTTTCTTGCTTAAGATTATACCTGCACAATTGCAATTGCACCGGATGCCTTGACGGTTTGGGTCAGTAAGAGCAAGTCAATGTAGGCATCGGTACGCTTAACCAACAATTCACTGTAACACTATCAATTCTAAATGATCACACACATGGGAAACATTTATTTCACCAAGTCATTCAGTCATAATAAGCCAATTTTTTTCTGAGGGTTTTTACTATCATTTTTGAAGATATTTATTTAACACATGACACAATTACATAGTTCCTTACACATAATTTAATATGTCTTAATTGACAATCATTTAAATTAAAGCACAACAAAACATCAAACATTACAAAACATTACAACCAGTATTCCATCAGACAAAAGTCAAAGGGGAGTAACTTTTCACATTAGCCGAATTTGCGTCCCAAACTGAACAAAAGAATGTTGCATCTAGAGTGTTCACAAGCACTACCGGTTTTAAGATTTAATAGTGTTTGTTTTTATTACTTAATTTTTTTTTGTAACATTAGCCATAAAACACTTGCCTTCAGTGTCCATAGGAAACCTTTTTTTCATCATTAAACAGAAACATAGAATTCTACAAAAAAAAAAAGAAAAAAAAAGTAAACACTCAAACCTAATAACTTGACACAGATTTCTCAAATACATAAAAAGTTCTAACTAAATCTTCATATGTGTAAATTGATTTAAATTACAAAGACTTACTATAAAATCCAGTGAAGCCGCTACCCCGCCTCCAAGGGATGCGATCACCCGACGAGGAAGGCACAAGACACGCTATCAAGTATCGCCAACCAACTGTTGCAGGACTTTGCGTAATTCAGTAATTCAACGCTCACGTCATGTCTCGATCGTCTCAATACTGCACCTGAATATCAGGCCAGTGATCAATATATTGATACGTGGAAATAAGTCTACTATCAGACCTGTCTACTACCTGGAGTGCCAGTCTGAGTACAAATGACACCACGTACCCATGTAATATCTGTCGGGGAGAGGCTTGTTTCATCCTCATGATCAATAAGCAAATCTCTTCATCAACGCTTATTAACGGCTCTACTTCAGGATTGTTTCACATATATTTTCAACCTCTATTATAATAATTATTGTCTTATATTGTCTATAATGGGGAAAAAAGATAAAGAGCTAAAAGTGCCGGTAGTGCAGGGTTTGTTTTTCCTTCTTTAGCAAAAGAGAAAGGCCCCTTAATTCCCCACAGAGCATTTCTTTAAAATGATGTAATTTTCCCCAAATTTTAAGCTTTCTTTGGGAAATGTCTTCCCCTTTTTCAGTTTCGTTGATAACTTGTTCCCCAAAATGGAAGGCCAGGCCCTTTCCCCAAATCAAGAAAAAAAGCCCTACTGTAGTGGACATTCAAAATAACCACCTATGCTCCACGATTAATAGTTCAACTGTTATGAATCAACTGTGCCATTCAGCAATGTGTCACCAATTCTTGGTATTTTCAGTCTCATATTGAAACAAAAGAAAAATGCACAACAAAATTGTTCACATTTTCACAGCTAGATTTTCTCCCTTTTGAATGACCAGTTACTGGGATAAGTTATTTAAGAAGTGTAACTTACCCTTTTTTCTCCCAAAAATAAAATAAAGGAATGTTATAACTGCTGTAATCTGCAGATTATCAACATCCTAGTCAAATCATCTTGAAAACCAAGCCGCATGAATTGCATTTCTTTGGGAATTGTTCATTTAACCCATTTATGCCTAGCGTCTAGAAAAAAGGCCTTGGCAAACAGCGTAGACCCAGATGAGACGCCGCATGATGCGGCGTCTCATCAGGGTCTGCGCTGTTTGCTTAAAGGAATTTCTGTAAGAAATATTCTAAATATAGAAATAAATATACTAGACATCCCTAATTTTGGAAATAAATTGATCCAATTTAGAAGGATGGGAGAGTCCACTAGGCATAAATGGGTTAATGGAAGACGCCAGGTATGTACATCTGATAATACTAATGTTCTACTAATGTACTGTGTGTGTCACCCGATCCATACCGATTTCATGGACGAGACACGTCAACTTTGTTCTAATACAAACGCATATCCAATAATGGGACAGATACCCTACAGTACTCACAATTTGTCTAATGATTATTTTACCTCAATTTCATTTCAAGTACATCTTGTCAAATCTACTTAATCATGAAAAAAGCAATGAATATAGTGCAAACATTTACAAATGTAGTAATGAGAGAATAAGTAAAAAAAAATCCACATAAAAGGGAAATTGTGCGAAAATTCCCCCTCATGAGGGATGTGGGTAGCTTCCCCTGTTGGCCAGAGAGGGCCCTGGATGCATCCGGTTGGAAGTGTTCAGAGTCTGGAAATATGCTGAAGAAGACTTCCTCCTTCACATCAAGGACATGACAAATAATTGTTTAACCAATATAAACTTCAGCTGATGTCAACAAATTTCCCCTTAATCACCCCTGGTCTTGAAGCGCGTATGGTATTATATGACTCAAGAGGATTTGTTAATACATGTTTTTGCCCACGTCTTTTCCCTTCACTGTTTTTAGCATTTTCACATTTTTTTACATTTATTATTATATTACAATAAATAAACTCCGGTCTGTTTTCTGTCCTATGCCTAATAATCAATTTCAGTATTTCTCGCTTTAAACTTGCACAAATATCAAACTTTGTATCAACCCATTTTTTCATGCACTTTTAAGGACATACAAATTCTTGTCATTGTATTCTTCTAAGAAAATGCTGAAGCAAGGCACAGTTATGTTTCTGATTTCAAAAATATAATAAATTAAATCGTACAAACACGTCACTTTTGTTTATTAAAATGTCTTAAGTACCAAACATTTTTCCGCCATAGCCTTCATCATTAGCACATCCTTTTTTCTTTTTCTGAATTCAATACCATTACACACAAAACTTGTCACAATTGTTTATGAAATTTTTTAATTGCAGGACAGGATGTAATTACTCTCCGATGAATCAAATTATCATTTACAATTGTGCAGTGATTTTTTTACCTGCGAGTCCCGCGTCCATGACTCACAAAAACCTCTGGGGATGCAAAGTTTCGAATTATGTGAGGCCCAAATTTCTAAAAAATAATATAGTTAAATATTTAGACACGTTCTTTTAACTCGGGGACTCATAGATTTGCAAGTTATCGAGTCCCAGGACTCAGACGAGAAAATTTGTAAAAATATCGCTGATTGTGTGATAATTTTTTTCACAATATAAAAATCATTATAAAACATCCAATATAAGATAAACAGTCAATTTGTTATATGTAAATGCGAAGAACATACCAGAATAGTGTTAATATCATGCCATGATTGAATCACTAAATGCGTATTACAAATCAACAGTACGTGTAAATTACAAACATACCATAATATCTCTTGAATAGCCCAGCGGCCATCTGTTGTCTCGGCAGTTTTTTGTTTATGTCCAAACATGACTGCATGCAATTCTGTATCCTGCAATACAATGCAAAACATGAACTAGAAGTGCAACGTGTCCTAAATAAATATATCTAGACGCAAATGAGCAATAAATAAAATATAATTAAAGAAGGAGTGTATGATTATGTAAAAACAGCAACAGTCTCAAATGATGTATGTTATTTCACATAATAGTTCAACAAATGTCAAAAATATCTTATGTTATGCAGTTGTGCAATGAAAAAAGAACTGACTCTAACCCCCCCCCCCACACCACTTTGTCAGCCTTGTTCAAGGGCAAATAACTCAGGAATGTGTTAATCACTTGGTATTTAAAGGGTACTGCAGATCTACACATTATAGTGATGACAAATTAATAAGTGAAGAAATTTAGAAGTAGTTTACTCTATAAAAGTAATTACACTTTATGCGGACAAACAGACAAACAGAGTGACTCCAAGCCCCCTTTATGCAGAGTGGGTGGGTTAAACTTTTATTATATTCAAGTTTTGTTTCATTGATGATTTTAATGTTATATACACAAAACAGTTTTTAAGAAGGTTACAAAAGGACTGAAAATCAAGTTGGCATTTCCTCTCTTAAACAATATTGTCCAAAGTTTTTCAAATTACAAATACATATAAATTTGTCCTTTTATACATACGTACACAATAGAAAATTATCTAGGCCACAAAAATCAATCAAAAACAAACGTTATGTAAAACATTCTGCCATGTTGAACAATTATGTGACTATTCTTAGCAAAAATGTAGGGAAAATGATTTAAGTATGGGCAATTATATTCAGTTTAATTCAACCATAAAATTATAGGCACTCTCTGTAGACTTTCATATTATTCTGCTGACATTATTTTGATATAAGCACGCCTTCATAGAAGATGATAACATTTTATAACATGACCTATAGTTACTGATCTGTTCTAAATGTTACAATTTAGGAACCCACCACATAATCATAATGATTCTGGGCATTTGTAGATTCCTGTGGGCATGAAAAGGAATATAATCATCAAAGGCCGACATTTGTTTTCGTTTATTTGGATTTTTTGCTATTTTCCACTGCTAATTTCATTCATATCTTTGACGGACAGTCAACCTCATCAAACTTGTCCTGGGATGTTGAATTAGTTAACAAAACCTTAACCACAAACAACTTTGTTCCAAGCGATTGTAATTATCGCTGCGGTATCTCTATTCAATATTGAAAACTATAGAAACCTTAGACTGACACCATTGAAAATATAAGCAATCAGATACCATGGTAATTAAATACAATCCATTATTTGAAAACATTCATCTCCCATATGATTTAAATGCCAGATTGCTGAAGTCATAACAAAATAATTGAGCCGCGCTCTGTGAAAAGGGTGTTTAATGCATGTGCGTAAAGTGTCGTCCCAGATTAGGGACAACACTTTCCGCCTCAACTGGATTTTTGCAAAGAGACTTTCCTTAAACAAAAAATATCATAAATATATCCTGTGCAGACTGCACAGGCTAGTCTGGGACGACCCTTTACACACATGCATTAAACTCCCTTTTCAGAGAGTGAGGCTCAAATGCAATCCATTATTTGAAAACATTCATCTCCCATATGATTTAAACGCCAGATTGCTGAAGTCATCACAAAATCATTAATAATCCAGCCCGATCATTACAACACTGTCTCTCAATAGTTTTGACGGGAAACCAACATCAAATGAACTGGAATGGAGAGTATACATGGCGAGATCAATGAATTCAATGCAGACGTGTTTATTGATTGATCTGTCTACCTTGTATTGGTTCTGCCCTCGTCTACATGGCATACTTTCCGTTGAGTGGATTGTACATAATTAAGTAGTCAGACACGATTGTATTTGCCCTCATATGGCCTTAACAGTCTGTGCAAACATGTCACAACAACTTGTCTCTATGCATATCGCGGTGTTATATTTTCTACCTATACGGTTACACCTTTAACTACCTTTGATTTACTCTATACGGTTACAACTACTTAGATTTTTTACCTATATGGTGACATCTTTAACTACCTTTGATTTACTCTAAATGGTTACACATTTAACTACTTAGATTTTCTACCTATATGGTTACACCTTTTACTACCTTTGATTTACTCTATATGGTTACACATTTAACTACTTTAGATTTTCTACCTATATGGTTACACCTTTAACTACCTGTGATTTACGATTAAAAAGTTCATATCAACCAAAAACCAGGATACAAACTATGAATAACAGCCAGTCCAAGCGTTAAAATAATTAATATCTTCTTATTATCCTCACAGGATATATACTATTCTTTTCATAAATTAAATATCAACTGGATTAATACCAGTCACACACATTATTTACAAGAAATTGGGTCCAAATATGGGTGAAGGAATATAGGGGTGTCAAAGTATTGGTGAAGGAATATAGACATTTACTTGTATTGTTTAAAAAACGAAGAATCAGTGCAAATATACTGATAAATATTATTAATTTATATGCCAGTAAAACAATGAATAGAACTTTCTTGAAAAATGGTGTCCTTGCTTAGATTCAAGACCTGGTGTCCAGAGATGCAATACTATCATTTGTTATTTTGTTAATGGGATTAGTTCAAATATGTTTAAATTCTGATAAATTAACACAAATTCCTTAACAAATTGCCAAAAAAAATCAAACTGCTTTCCACTTCAAACATGTGCAGCGGTCATACATGCCAAAAATTTTCAGACCGATTCCGGGACATTGTGCTAAATTTTCCGGGACTTTTGCCGATTTTCCGGGACATGTATACATATAGCGATATATATGAAGTCATATATGTATTTTTAGTACGCATTTTTTCGCGATATCGAATTAGTTAAATTACTTATGTAACTTACCTGGAATAAACAAATTTAACATCCATAAGATCAATGCACAAAAAAATCATTATTTAAACAAGAAGAATAAATTATAATTAACATCGTAAATTGCTTAGTCCGAAAGCCTATCCGAAATACACAAGATCTATTAACGTCAAATTAAACATTACTACTTCCGTTACTAGATACAAGCCATGTGTTTTTCGTGTTAGAAAAGAGCGCATGTATATAAAAATGACTGCATGCTAACAATGTTTCTTATTGTTTATGAATAACCTTCAAATATCCCATCTCGAAGACACGACCTGTCATAAAGTACAAAATTCCAGGTCATAATTTCATTCATGTTTTATATAATATGATCATTGTTTTTACTGCATAATTTCACTCACATTTTCTTGCAATTTTGTTTAATGATGTAGAATTTAAATTAACCATTCAGATAACAGTTCTCTGGCAATGATTTGAAAAGGGCAGGGGGGTATTTTGTCAAATGGGCACTTTTGAGCGTGCACTTTTGAGCAAGCCATAGTATCATCCGAGACGTTCTCTGTTGCATATTATAATTTAATATTTATTATATATTATTTCCTTTATTATTAAACAATGTGTACAATAAGGAATAAATCAAGTTAATAAAAAGTGAACGCACGCACGGACACACGCACGACGGACACAGGACCATGACGTAAGCCCCGCTGGCCAGAACCCGCTGGCCTCTGGCCAGTGGAGCAAAAAATCATAATCAGGAATAAGAAATACAAACTGTAACAGTATTTTGAAAGCAGTCAAAATAATAATAATGGTGACCAGAAGTTGTAGCTTTTATAAGGTAACAATCTCAACAAGAACTTAATACAAACAAAACTTGTGCTCATCTTCATATGAGACGCAATCTGGGAAAACTGGGCTTAATTAATAGATGAGAGTAAAGTGTTTTCCCATATTACTAATCAGGAACGACACTTAGCACTTTTATGGATTTTTTTGTTTAAAGGAGGTCTCTTCTAAATGGAAATCCAGTGTAGACAGAAGGTGTTGTCCCTGATTGGCATGTGTAGACTGTAGGCTAATCTGGGATGACACTTAACGCACAAATCCGGTTTTCCCACAGAATGGCTGCTTTTATAATCATCTTAGGAATTCCATAAATTTAGTACAACTCATAAAACAGCTACTTACACCTGTACCAGAGATAATTCAAAACATCTTTAATCTATTAGTTGTAAAATGAAAATTTGGCATGTAATAGCATAACTTCATAGGAGCTTGCACTTTGAAATGTTTCAAGGACGCTTTCATAAATACTTACTGCCAAAGGCACATATTTCATAGGCTTGAAACAGAAATTCTCAGACATAGCGAGGGTAATCTTAGAACAGATCAAGTCTATAGTACCAAGCGTAGAAAAATACAATTGTTCGCTTCAATTTGCAAGTGAAGTTAAAGGTTGGGCGCGTTAAGTTTGTTAAATGCTTGACCAGCCGGGATATACTTTTTCCAGCTTCGGAAATATTAATCCAACCCTAAACTCCTTCCCTGCCAATAGAAATCATTGTCAAATACGGCTTCTTGGAATGCCTTGATATTTGGATGACGCTGCCAAAAATCTTATCTATTATTTGAGTATTTACACATAAAAAGACCGTTAGATAGGTCTTTCTGTAAAGAATTGAATTTAATTTGGGTATGTTTGTATCAATTAATTGAATTTTAACATAGATGGTTTTATTATTAATATAAGGGAATAATTCATGATCAACTGAGTAACCAAACCTTACCTACATCAAATTTCTTGGATACCTGTTATAAGTCTTAAAGTTCCCAGTGTTTCAATATTTAGTCTTACATTTCAGCAACCTCTTGAAAGTGTTCCATAAAATTACAGTTTACCTTTTCCAGACAGATATTTACAAAAAATGTCATCTAAATATGTTTTTAAAGCTAAAATTGTCAGCACAAAATAGAAACATTTATAAATAATGACTTAAATATCCTAGACTTTGTCTTGCAATTACAAGTCACTTATTCATTTGTTAACTATTTGACGGAAGAATTCATGGGGTTATTAATAAATAATAACAAGTCCATCAAGCGAAGACTACTTATTACACAAATAGTTGTATTTCAAAATTATATAAAATGGCCTGGTTTCGGGAAATTATTATATGCAAGACTAAAAACTGACAACAATTATTAATTGACAAACAAAAATATGTGAGCATGAATATGAAGCATGTTTTCAAGGACATTTTATGTAGATATTGTTTTTTTTATATTTGAAATATAATATTTTATAATAGTAATGATGAGTACTGTATAAATATGCAACATGTTGTAAATATAGACAGTAGGCTTCATTAGTAACAATACCACGAATAGCAGTATGTATCATATTATTACGATTCCAACCAGATTACCAAATGTTTCAATTGATAAAACATAGCTTGTCACAATTTGTCACAATATTTATTTGTTAATTATACAAAGCTTTGGGATGTAATGACCTTCACAGCCAATTTTTGTCTCAAATATTTCATTGTATATTATTATATTTGGAGAATGTCTTTATCTGGTGTGAAATAACAATTTCACGATCCCGATTAAAAAAAATCCCCTCCAGAAGTAACAAAAAAGATATATTTTCATTATTTAAATTGGGATTATTTTGTTACAATTTTGGTTTGGAATTGGGTCCGTTTGCTTTTGGATTGGGTCCATTTTATGGCCATTTTCAAATAGCAGGAAAACCCCTGCATACAAACATTGTGTTTTCATATAATAAATATCCTAACATTTAAAAGTTTTTTTAGGCCCAATTTTATAGCCGAAATTCAGCTATATACCCAATCCCAAAAAGTATACTTTTTTCCCCAAATGTGCTAAAAAAAAATCCCAATTTCACCCCAATTTTATTTGGAAATTCCCAATTTCACCCCAATTTTATTTGAATTACATCTAGCAAAATATATAAAAATGATTTATATGATTGTGTTCTTTTTAATTTAAATTATTATAACACGTTATATCAAACTAGTTTTTCCCAAATCAGTGGACTTTTTGCACGAAAAAAGAGGCTACTGAATATATTTTCCCAATTTCTTGAAAATGCCAATAAAATTCCCAATTCCAAAGCCATGGGCTATCATTCCAAAAAGTGGGAAAAAAACCTGAAGTGTGAACTTTTCCTAAAAAAAAACGCTTTTTTCCCCTTTGGACAGGCCCAGCCACCATTCCCCTATACACTACATCTAGCGCGATTTCTGCCATCCACCACGCATCACCGTGATTCAGCCCAGAGTGGACAATTACTATCTCACCGCGATACACCGTTGAACACGGTGATGTGTCGCCGTGGCGAATTGCGGTGTCAGTCTCGGCGTTATTGGGAAATTGATCTCACGGTGGACCACCGGGATCGCGGTGGACCACCACGGTCTAGGTGGTTCGTGGTGAAATACATGTGCAGCAACAACATTATGCAAATGTACGGTCTGCAATATTGAAATGTACATGTTCATTCACATTGCACATCGTTAATGTTGTTTTTTTAAACTTTGTATGTACATGTATTACATGCACTTCATAATAAAATCACCTAATGTTCAACTCTTTTCTCTCGTGTTTGCCCTCTTTACAGAATTATTGACACGTCTCACATCGAGCTTGAGTATAGTTTGCGTTTCATGCTTCAGGTTTTGTTTCAATTGTTTCTGCATGAAGTTTCCCTTGTTGTTCTTAATTAAAGATTTGTTTTTTTTGTTAACCTTTCAAAAACCCTTGCTCGTTTGTGTACATATATTACTCGCCAACAATTGCATACAAACATGTTACATGTACATGTTATTTGATATCAAACTATTTTTGTGATTTCCTTTTTCTTTTGTTACATGTATTGGATCAAACAAATGTACATGTACACATTCGAGACATCTGCAGTAAGTATTAAATTCCGCGATATTTTAATATCATAGTCAGTCGAAAAGATCAGTTGTCATGTTGGCCAGTGACTATGTGTATACCTGTTTATTGTTAAATAACAAGTTAATTTTGATACAAATTCATACACTGTATGTAAAATAACGTATAAAAAGAAATCATAATATTATGGTAAATATTGATTTTCTTATTGTGTTACAATAATGTTGTGCATTGGGTAAATACAATGTATATCAAATTTATGAAGTATTGATAAGAAGTGTTGTTAAGAAATCGCGGTGAATTTAACGAGTCATAATTTCACATTCAGCTTTTTTTTAAACTGTTTTACTATTTTATTTTAGATACGACCAAGAATATGGTTTTCGTAAAATAAGGAACATAGTAACAACGCTGACGAGCTTTTTATTATTTATATTATAAACATGCATTTAAATACATGTACTGATTATGTTATACATATGATTTTTTAGACATGTATATGTATGTCTATTTATTTTACATGTGCCGTATTACTATACGAATAAAACGCTTGTTTTCTTACGAAATAATGATGGAGAATGTGAGGTCTACATCCATTTACTATATCGAATAAAATAGAGAATTTGATGTCAACATGAATTTACTATATCGAATACAATGGAGAATTTGATGTAACCACCCATTTACACATGACAAAACAGATGGTATTTGAACGCATCTTCTCACTTCTGTCAGTATTTTCTATTACAATCAAAACAAATATTCACAATCTCGGGAAAAAATGCATCATATCTAAGCACGAGCATTGTTGAATTCTCAAATGAGCATCATTAAATTTAGTGTTGACAACCATTGTCCCGATAAAAGCGCGCGAAAATTGTACATGTACTTGTATGTAAAGCGTCGTGTTACCAGCATGGGAAGCGTGGGTGTATAAATTGCGCATAAAAACCTTGTAGCGCAGAGAACAATGAGATGTTTTAATTTCGCTTAAATCTAAATTTGAATTCACTCGTTGATTGGTCGTTTTCACTAAATATGTTCTCGATGCTCGCACTAGACCTGTCACTTGATTCACGCATGTTCAATGGGAATTCCCCCATCACAGAATTCATTTTGTATATGCACATGCATAAACTGGCGGATGTTAAAGAAATCTTTTAACACATTGGGTCTGTTTCTTCATATCGGTCATATGTTGGTTTTGAAAATAGAAATCGTTATTATATAGGATTATAGTGTAATGGACAGGGTTAGAACATGTAAGTATTCAGCGATCAACACATATGGTAGGGTTAACTAAAATATTGAACTACAAACGGACTTCTAACTTTTGAAAGCGTTTGGAAGCGCTGGTCTGCAATAGCGAAATATACATGTCCAATCACATTTATCTGTATTTCACCGCAAACCACCGAGGCCGCGGTGGTCCACCGCGATCGCGGTGGTCCACCGTGGGATCGATTTCCCGATAACGCCTGTGGTGCTCAGCCACTGTCGACGGGATCTATCATGATGGAAACACCTTCAGATCGCGGTGATTTTCCACGCTCACGAAAAATTGTCCACGGTGGGACTGTGGTGGAATGCAGAAATCGCGCTAGCCGTAGTGTAGGTGAAAAAAACACTGTTGTGTCACTTTACGCATATAGTAACATATGCCAAAGCACCTTTTAGCATGTTTATTTTATGTGACGATATTCAGATATAGCAATATAAATTAAATTAAAAATATGATATCTTCTCAGTATTATTAAAGTAATTTGAGTTTACTGCATATTTATTATTGCAAAATGCCGGAAGAAACAATCTTTTGCCTTTTAAGTATGTATTTAAACAGCATTACATTTGATAAATGTAAACCTTTTCAAAATAAATACACTAATGAAACTGCCAGTAAAAGTTTGATATTTTAAAAGATGATAGGGTGGTATTTCAAAAGTGATAATCATTTACAACCTTTCATTTCAAATTTGACTAACATTTCATTTTGAATTTCAGTACCCTTAAGAATTATTATGAAATTTGACAGTTATGATTCAAATGAAATTAGTATTAAGTATTTCATAAACATACCTTTGTGGTAAAAATAAATGTTGTTTTTTTTCCTTTCTACAGTTTCAACATTTATGCCATTGTTTCTTCAAGAAATAGAACACATAAAAGTACTTCCTCCACCACTTCAAACATGTAGCATTACGATGTTGCAATTTCACAATTATTAAAACTTTTCTGCAACACTACAGCCTTGACACAGTATTTCTAAACCGGAAACAACTATCCAACCGTTTAAAGCATAAAAGCCTTTTTTCCTTCCTTACACATGTAAAACGTATTTAAACTTTAAACTGAAAAGATACATGAACAGGCTTGCTGTCATAACTCGACAAATAATCTGTAATTTGTTATGATCTTTACACCTTGAGGTCTCAAATGGCTGGTTTTTTACAATGAAGTCTAGCTATATAGTGTTTGGCTTCTGTATTCCATATCTTCAATCAACAAAATTAAACCATTCCTCGCCCATGACACAGAAACCTTCAAAAACTGCCGGTCTGGCACATTTAGTACGGTGTCCTTCCATGCAAACACACTCACGCTCAAAAGTCAGCTTAAAAATGGCATTCTAACATGCAATCATTATAGAAATGTTTCGCTTTCTTACTTCTGTTTACAATCTTACAATCACACTTGTACATAAAGCAATGCAATGTATCATATATAAATCTAGCTATGGTTACAGAGCTTACTCAAAAAGTTAAAAATAAATTTAAAAAATACTGGATCAGCAAAGCAGGTTACATATTTCTAGCCTTTTATCAACCATTTCACATATCTGCTGGTCTGAAGTGCACTTGAACAAGCAAGATGTCTGGCACTGATAATGCACTTAAACACAAAGAAAATAGCTGAACCACTTTGTAAATCAAAATTTAAATCGATTTGTAACCAACACAGGTTTCAATAATTTCTCTTACATAAACTGAAGGTTATTAATGTATTTTCATACACACTAAATTTTGATGGCTTATAGAAATAAACTAAGATTTCACTAGATTTTCTTACAGATAGTGGAACAAGGTGTGCCTATTTGTTTATTTAAAGGGGCACATCAATGGCATAGGCAGAATTAGAGGGGACAGAAAGGACCTACATTCCCCAATCCTAAAATAAACCAATGTTTTGCATTTTTTTCAATCACATTGCTTCATGTTTAACTGTTTTTTTACAATTATTGCTGTTTGAAAAAGAACCATTCCTCTGCTGTAAATTAAATTCATATTTGTGTCATGTTCTGCGAAAACTGGGCATAATGCTTGTGCGTAAATTGTCATCCCAGATTAACCTGTGCAGTCCGCACAGGCTAATCAGGGATGACAATTTCCGCTTTTATGGAATTTTTCGTTTAAATGATGTCTCTTCTTAGCGAAAATCCAGTTTAGGCGGAAATTGTCGTCCCTGATTAGCCTGTGCGGAATGCACAGGCTAATCTGGGATGACAATTTACGCACAAGCATTATGCCCAGTTTTCTCAGAACACGACACATTTAGATAAAATACAGAAGAAATTATATTGATTCTATATTATTTAACCTCAGAAATAAATTTTCCTCATGACCTTTAGTATTTCATGACCATGTACAAAATCCACCCTTAAAATGATGCAGTTTCCTTTGATAGGAATGGAAAATGAAGTAAAGGCTAATGTCCAGGGACCTATTAAAAACATGGTGTGTGTTGACTTTGAAACTGCTGTACCTGCTGAAATCTTACATATTGGATACCATAGTAACGCAATCAACACTCGATTGACCATTTCTGCCATGTAACACATCTGTCTGTGTTATCTATCAAGGGAATGTCGCAGACTTTGTAATCATATTATATTGGTTATATAAAATAATGAACTCGGCAACACTAAAACATTCCGCGAGCGAGATATTCCCGTCTGGGCAATTGGAATACAATTATCCAGTTTTTGCAGAATGTCACGCTCGGCCAAATACAATTTGTCTTATATGTTCTTGAATTACCAATGCTTAAAAACCATGTTACCATATTCAAACTCGGTCTAGATATTGTCAAGATAAACATTCTGACCAAGTTTCATCAAGCTTAAATTATACATGTGGCTATGTGGCCTCTAGAGTAGTAGAAAGGTTTTTCTAAGATTTGACCTGGTGACCTAGTCTTTGAGTTAACCTGACCCAGATTCACCTTGACCTAGATATTGTCAAGATAAACACTCTGACCCAGTTTCATAAAGAATGAGTCATAAATGTGGCCTCAAAAGCTGTAACTTTGTTTTTCTTAAGATTTGACCTTGTGACCTAGTTTTTAGACGCAGATTTGACACCTGCCTACATATTGTCCAGATACTTTAGCTTCCAATAGCCCAGAGGGCAAGTTTCTTAGGCTCGATTGGTCATTGTCGGCTTGGGTACTACATTTAAGTATACTTAAGAGTACCCAATGTACATTTAAGTAGTTCCCGAGCCGACAATGACCAATCAAGCGTTACTTAGAACACCTACTTGCCCCAGTGAAGAAAGATTGCCCAATCTTTAAGTCGAAGTTTGATTGATATAATAACAAACAAAATATGCATTACAAGATGTTATTTAGAAAACATTAAAATGTTTTAAACTTAATAATGCTTAAGTTTACTGTTTTAAGCAATTTACAAAAGCAATTCACAACAGCTTTTAAAGATTATTAGTTCTGATAATCCTCTACAAATAAGTCACATTTTGGAACTATAGTGAAAATAAAACGCTTCATAGAACTGCTTTTGCAAACTTCAAACCCCCACATATTCTATGTTCTTTTAACTGTTTTGTTTCTCAAAAGCATTACAGTTGTTAGAATGACCTTTTTATTCTTCTAACAGTGATGTTTTTATGAGATTAAGAAAGACTGTACAAGTTGCAAAAGAAAGTAACCAGAGAAATATCGCTATGAAAATTGACTTGATCATGGTGCTACCGTAACCATAGAGACTCACTAGCCCCCAAGTACTTTTACCTGGCAGGGGCAAGGGTGTGTACACAAATTTATACCCTTGGACCCAGATTCTAACTCGGTCTGTATATTGTTGAAATAAACATTCTAACCAAGTTTCATCAAGATTGGATGAACAAGGGATGTGTTTTTCAAACACTATGCCCCCTTTTGAGCGATTTTGACCCATATATTTGACCTTTGACCTTGAAGGATGACCTTGAACTTGACCTTTCACCACTCAAAATGTGCAGTTCCATGAGATACACATGCATGCCAATATCAAGTTGCTATTTTCAATATTGCAAAAGTTATGACCAAGGTAAAAGTTTTGGGACACACACATACAATGACACATACAATGACAGACAGGCCTAAAACAATATACCCCCTCTTCTTCGAAGAAGGGGGCATAACAATGTGGCCTGAAGTGTCAGGTAACAAGCTAAAAGTTTAAGACAGACGATGCAAAACCAATGTCGCCATAGATAGACTTACCACTTGAGCAATTTGTGCTCAGGTGAGCTAAAAATGTGTAATTTGTATCATATTTAAACATCCATTGGCAAGAGCAATACGAAGGGAGATGATTCTTCCAGTACTAAACTATTTTGTTCACTCTATTCATACTTATTATAGTGAGTTGCTTCCCTTACTAAATGCATATGAAAAAGGAAATTGAATCTGAATAACTTCACTTTATGAAAGTAACCATGTTTTTTAAAACAATACACCTAAAGAGATAATCACCTTTACTATCTGTCCTTTACTATCTGTTAATGATATTTCCATCACAATGGACATTCTATTACATGATATTTCCATCACAATTGGGATTCCATTATTGTATCAAACTAACACTTAAAATTATTGTTCCCACTTTTGGTGATAAATAATAACACATATTAATTTGTATGACAAAAACATAAGCTTCATACATATTTTTTTTTTTTTTTTTTCTTTTTAGTTAGTGTTTTTCCCTTTAAACAAGTCCACATATAACTAGGTTAATTTTCATCTAAAACTATTTTTAACATGTATTTTCCACCTCTAGTGTCTATAACAAATCAAAATGTAGATTTGAACAAAAATGCAAAATTTCCAATTTCCATACATTAAACCTAACATTCATCAGCGTGTTTTTTAATGTTCCAATTATAATGTAAGCCAATATGTGGAACACTTTATCCAAAGTCTAACTTTCCTCATCTTTTAACCTACTAATAAAAACTACATCAATTTTTTTATTTTTTTTTCCGCTGTTTAATATACAAAATATACATTTTTTGTAAAATAAATCATTTCGTGTGAATTTCTGTGAGATTATGTGAGATTAATTGTTTTTAATTTTCTGTGAATTGCTGTGAGATTAATTGTTTTAAACTTTCACTTGGCGGTTCAAAAAGATAAATTCTTTGCACGTTGCACTTAAAAGACTTGGCAAAGGTTTATCCTGATAGACCCAGTGACAGATGGCATAAACACCAACATCTTATCACAGGTTCTGTGCACTGGTTGCTATTATAGAGAATGCTACCATTTTGTCAATGGAACATCATAATTTACTTTATAAAATGAGCCTCGCTCTGTGAAAAGGGGGTTTAATGCATGTGCATAGTGTCGTCCGAGATTAGCCTGTGCCGTCCGCACAGGCTAATCAGGGATGACACTTTACGCCTAAACTGGATTTTTGCTAAGAAGAGATTTTCTGAAAGATATCATAATAGCTGAAAGTGTAGTCCTTGATAAGCCTGTGTGGACTGCACAGGCCCTTTTCTCAGAGCGCGTTATTTTTATACTCGCACACCTTTTGGAGATTGTGTTTGAGGTTAGAGTTGAGATTTAGGACTCTTGAGAAATGTACTAGGATGAAAGCAACTATATAAGGCACTGGTTTAATAATAGTAAAAAATAATAGTTATTTGCCTCATGTTCTTAGTATTTTTTTCTATGTTATGTTTCTTGGATAAAAAAAATGAACATTATAAAACCATACCCTAATTGTCTTGCATACACCAATTGTCAAGCATTTGCCAACCCTTGATATTTAAGAAAGGTGACTCATGACTTAAGAGACTAGTGTCTTTTGTCCTATCTGAAAAAAGTAGGCGGAGCATGTTCTACCATTAATTCCAACTGTGTCAAACCTCAGGGCCATGCTTTTGAAAGTTCAATATCTGTCCCCTTAAGACTCAATATGACCAGATGAAATCTCATCGAGATTTAATGAAAAGAGGGTGTGGTTTAAGATAGCATGGACACCAGATACGGTTGCTTTATCCTCCAGGTTATCACCTAACAGCAGCCAATAAGAATTTTGAGATTTTATAAACAGTTGTGTCAAATGATAGAAATCAGTAATGTCAGCCATGTACATAATTGGAGAAATGATACTGATTTATCATATGGGTCACACCTGTACACAACATTCATTTTTTTTATTTAAATGTCATTAAAGTTAATGTTAAAAAAATTTATAAAACAGAAAATTTGAAAACAGATGAAAACACTCTTCTTTGGAACATGAACATTACTTAACTGTTATGTCTGCTTATAATTGACATTATTACATAATTTAAGGAAAATAATTGTTAAACGCCAAATAAAAAACTAATGAAGAACTGCGCCATATTTTGTTTATAATTGTATACCTTTTTTTACACTAAAAAAGAGGTATGAATTAAAATACTTACGAACAAAACTCTGTTTAATACTTACAATTTTAATAACAAAATTGTGCAAAACCCTGTGTAAGTCTGCGTATGCATACTATAACAAATAATAAAAATTCAAGAACAAATAACTGAAGACGACACTATTGAACTCTCAAGTTGTAACAGACTCATTAGGTTCTGTCATTAACCCTTTGCATGCTGGGAAAATTGTCGTCTGCTAAAATGTTGTCTGCTAAATTTCTAAAATTAGCATTTTCTTTGAGGTTTTTTCCAAGAATACTATCAGAATAGCAAACAGTTTGGATCCTGATGAGACGCCACGTTCTGTGGCGTCTCATCTGGATCCAAACTGTTTGCAAAGGCCTTCAAAATCCGGTTCCAGCGCTCAAAGGGTTAAGAGCTAACAATAATAAAATAATATAATGTGTGGCATACCTTATGACCTTGCTTTTATATTCCATGTACAAGAAACTTCCATTTAAATTATTGATATTAATATAAATGTAAGACAATTTCCCAGCCAACGTAACTTCCAAAATGTTGTGACTTCCACATCCGCGCATGTGCGCGCGCTCTCAGATGGTATTTGAAAGCCCTCACTAGACTTTCATTAATCACATCTGAACATTTGGTAACATACTGAGGGACCAATGAAAAATTTCTTAATAAAAAATCACCGCCAAACCCTGTGCGCGTCGTGTAGTATGCGCATGCGTCAGAACACATGATTGGTTCAAACAACAAAAGACGCTTGACAAAAAATTTAACTGCGCGCGCAGTATTACGCAGTTTCAATACAATTAAAACAGCCGGAACCTGCGTGAGACTGCTGAGGATAATCTTTCTCCCAAGTGTGTCCGAGAATCCTAGATTCCACAATTGACATTCTAAGAAACGCTCAATCTAGTATACGCATACACCCACTGCGCTTTGGAAAGGTCAATTAAATTAATGCCAATCTCTGTACCAGAAAATAAAAGACTATTGCCCCTTCAAGAGAACAAATATTACATGAAAAACATCGACATGAGTCAACTAAATTTAAATTAATCAACTAATATTGTAATGTTTGTTTTCAAGACTGACCATTTTAAGAAAGACAGGATTTCATTCTATATTAATTGTTTGTTGGTGAACCGCTCAATTATAAGGAGTCTTCCAATCATTTGTTTATAATTTTTAATTGTAAAATTAATTTTATTTTCTATATGAAAGGCAAATAATTTTTAATTCTACTTGGCATTATATATTCGTTGAAAATCTGTTTTAATTCCTTTAGATTTAGCCTTCCAGTAACACCAAGGGACGTTTAGGAAATTAAAGGAAATGTCAACTTCTTCCATGATGATAAAAAACATTCAGCGCGCCTTCTGCAATTGCCGCTATAGTGACAGAGTGAGCAGATTGGCGCATGCGCGTATATTTGGTCACAATTCGTCTGCCCATGAAAAAAAAGCAGAATTCTACATTCTTAATTAAACATTCACCGCCAAAATGTGTGCGCGCCGGGAAGTGTGCGCATGCATCTGAACATATGATTGGTTCAAACAACAAGAGACACTTGACAAAAAATAACAGCGCACGCAGTATTCCACAGTTTCAATTCAATTAAAATGGCCAAAACCTGGTTATGAGACTGCTGAGGTGTGTCCAAGAATCGTAGATTCCGTAATGAACATTCTAATTAACACTCAATCTGGTTAACACATACACCCACTGCGCTTTGGAAAGGTCAATTAAATTAATGCAATTTCCTGTAACAGAATATAAACGACTTTTGTCCCTTAAAGAGAACAATTCCCACATGAAATACATGTAAGTCTGTCTGGTTTATTATCTGTATCGCGCATGTGCACTCGTTGCATTAATTTGAATATTCAAGAGTGATTTACCTTTCTTGTTGGCGGGACTCACAGTTTGGGAAGGGGAAAAAATCGTGAATACAGACATAGAAAGGCAAAGGCGCCATTTTCTGGGGCGCACATAATGCAACACGAAGTCAACTAAATTTAACTTTATCAACTTACATTGTTCTGTTTGTTTTCAAGACTGACCATTTTAAGACAGTCAGGACTTCATTCTGTATTAATTGTTTGTAGACAAACCGCTTATATGAGGAGTCTTCCAATTATTTTTGTATTATTTTTTATTTTAACATTTATTTTATTTTCTATAAAAAAAGCAAACTTTTTTTGTCTACTTGGCATTATATATTAAGTTGAAAATCTGTTTTAATTCCTTAAGATTTGGCCTTCCAGTAACACCATGCAAAGACATATAGGAAACTTAAGAAATGTCAATGTCTACCATGATGGTAAAAAAACATTCAGCGCGCCTTCTACAATTGCCGCTCTAGTCTGACAAAGTGAGAAGATTGGCGCATGCGCGTATATTTGATAACAAATTATGTGGCGCATGCGCGTATATTTGATCACAAATTATGTGGCGCATGCGCGTATATTTGATCACAAATTAGTAGGTGCATCATTAAAAAGACCACTTATTTGTTTTATATAATTAACTTTTACTGTAATGTGTTTTCAAGGCTGACCATTGTAATATCGTCTGGATTTCAATAATACATTCTGTATAAATTATTTGTAGAAATCCTTGTGCCAACAAACCACTAAGATGCATTGTCTCCTGATTTTTTTATAAATTTTAAATCATTTTTGCATTGTAAAATTACATTTATTTTCTATAATATAAGCAAAAAATATATTTTCCACTTACAAATATAAAGTTAAAATATCCGATTTAAATCCTATAAATTCACCATTCCAATAACAGCATCCAAAGAAATGTAGGAACAGAAATGTCTCCAAAGCAGCAGGTCAAAAACATTCAGCGCGCCATCCGCCAACTCCAAGCTGACGCAGCGCGCACAGATTTGAGCATGCGCATACAGATATATTTTCACAAATTATGTGGTGCATCATTAAATAGAAATGTTAATAAAGTTGAACAATTAATATAATTAATTCATTTAATAATATATTATTTAATTCATAGAATCTTATGAAGCTTAATTTAAAAAAAAAAAAAATACTACAGTAATTCAAAGGAATTGATATTAAATCAAGCATTTTAACAGATGCAGTTAATATAATACATCTAAACAAACAAAATAATATAATGAATAATACAAATTCAAGAACAAATAACTAAGGAGGACACTTTTGAACTACACTATTGAACTCTTAAGTTTTAACAGACTCATTAGGTTTTGAAATTTAGAGCAAGCAATAATAAAATAATATTATGTGTAGCGTTTTTATTACCTTACTTTTATATTCCATGTACAAGAAACTTCCATTGAAATTATTGATATTAATATAAATTAAGACAATTTCCCAGCCAACGTAACTTCCAAAATGTCGTGACTTCCACATCCGCGCATGTGCGCGCGCTCTGAGATGGTATGTGAACACCCCGCGCTACAGTTTCATTAATAACGTCTTAACATTTGGTATTCTTCTGACACATGTTGAATTTTTTTTTTTGTAATGACCAATCGCTAACTCTTCTTTTTTTCAAATATTTCAAATAAACTACACTTTCCAGACGGAAAAAATACAGAAACGCACGCACGCGCTGACATTTGTCATTGTTGAGCAGCCATATATTAATTATCAACTTGAAGTAAATCACATAGTAACAAAAGTATTTTAATTAACTCTGCATTTTAATAATGTAAATTAATTCCATCATCCAGCTACTATTTTATTTTAAGCAAATGCATTAATAAGAAAACTCAAGATCCGTGAGAAAAGTAAGCGCGCTTTCGCGTTGCATATGTGCGCCCCAGAAAATGGCGCCTTTTGCCTTTCTATGTCTGCATTCACGATTTTTTTTCCCTTCCCAAACGGTGAGTCCCACAAACAAGAAAGGTAAATCACTCTTGAATATTCAAATTAATGCAACGAGTGCGCATGCGCAATGCAGATAATAAACCAGACAGACTTACAGTTTTTTATAATGCGTCTGCATAAATTATTTTAACACTTGGAAATGTATATTGTTCGTTTTTAAAACCGAGACCGATCAACCATCTTGCCGTCTAGATCGTTTGAGCATGGAGATATTTGAAAGCAGGCGTTTGACATTCTTTTCTGTGAATTCAGACATTCATAACTGTCCGAGTATTTAACAAGATGCCATACATTTGTCAATATCGTGCACAACATACGGTACAATAAGCAAGTGCAGTAGATTATACAGAATGAACCAATGAGAAGTTACTAACCCAATTTGAATTCAAATCATCCCACTAGACGCATGATAAGAAAATCCAAGATGGCGCGCATCACTTTAACTAATGCGCGCCAATGATGTTATCCAATATCGCAGACATAGCATTTTTACCGTTGACACAATGTTTGTTAAATAAGCAATAAAAAGATGGATGTTAAATTAAACTGCAAAAATAAATTATTTTTGAACTCAGAATTGTAGATATTTAGTATGTTTGAATATACTCCCTGAAGAAAATGGTTATAATAATTTTCCATAACTTAAAGAACTCTCATCCGCACAAAAAAAAACACACAACTGTACTAATTAAAAGACACATGCACGTATAATTTAATTCAAGTCCTTCTATTTAACCTCCAATACAGTTCTATATGCACGTAAAGGCCAGACGTCTACTGCCCCCTAGGACGCCCTTTCGCACTACCTTTTCAACAAGATATGTACATCCGCGCAAAAAAGTAGTTCCATGAGTATTATTGTTATCAAGCATAAAACAAGTGCACACTGTATACACACTGCACTTCTAAAGTGTTAAACCTAAGACATTGGTTTACATAACATCACAAGTCGATAAATACTAGATTTAAGTATGTTTTCATGTTGCACAAGTGTATTTAAATGATAGAATCCTCACTGTTTAAAACTGATACTAAACCAGCTACTGCTCCATGATATTACAAATGGCGGACCCTGCGCGCTTTGTTACAAACATAAATCCATGTTTTTTTCCGCAATATTTGATGGCGCGTATCTGTATGTCAAACATAAGCAATGCCATGTGAATTGCGCGCATGCGCATATGCAAACAGAAAAAGACAACGAGTGCACATGTTTCTCATCTTAGTTCAGTGAATTAACACACACCGCTGAAAGCAAGTTTAATGTAAATTAAATATCAATCAGGTACTCACTCAAGAGCAACATAGAAGTATTTAATTGCTGTGCCACATTTAATACACAATCACAATTTCTTTAAAATGCAGCTACCTCAAACACTGTGCATCGCATGTCAAGTATACAGTAAGTAGCGCGCACAGGAGCAAACTCGCGCGCCCGCCATTTTATACCACACCACTAGCTCGCCTTCTGCTTACATGGATGCTAAAGCATGTCAGCATTAAACTTCTTACAGATATGACCACTTAATGGTTTAAGAACATACATGTACATTAATATCAGAACATATATCAAAACAACCTTAAAGAAGTTTAACTCTTTTTATCTCACAATAGTTTTTTAAGGGAAAAAAATACGTCGCCATATTTCAATGTGCTGAAGAAGGCGCATTTTCAACAATAAACCAACGGAAACTACCTCTAACTGTTCATAATGTACAAACACTTATAACCCATGTTACATTTAAACCTACAGAAAAGCAATTCTCTATCCCACACATTCTGATGAAAAAAAATGAAAATTATGATAATTTAGATACACTTCTAAAAATGCTGGCATTTATCTGCAATGACAGAAAATTACAAAATTGCTTAAAACCATGTGCTTCATGTGGGGAGGTCTAGACATTTCCCTCCGCGCCCCTCTTTCCGTCTTACCCAATGACTACTGAAATATTACAGTGAAGCGAAATTACAGTAGGTAGAGCATGTTACATTAAAGCATGTCGGCATGACACTCTATCTACTCTTAGGTCGTGAGCTTTAAAGATTTAAATTCACATGCGTGGCTGTACATGTAATAATTGCGCCATTTTCCGCTCTCCATTTTGTGACTACTCGACAAGATGCCAGATAGTTCACGATCTTGAGCTGTGAATACATTAAAGAAGTGTAAACCTTTCATTTAAACCAAACCAGAAACAAAGGTAACATTGCAAACACATCAAACACAATATAATTTCTAAATAAAACATGTATAAGCATGTATTTCTAATTTAAATTCCTTACATTTGAAGCTTGGTGAATAAGTTCCAGATCCAAACTAGAATTAAATCTTCCAACAAGCTATGTTACCACCAGTGTTAACATTTATCCGCCCTTTGTCACTCAAAGAAAATCCTCTTGCACTTAGAGAAATTCTGAAAATACATGCATTTCGTCACTGGTTAAGTCACACACAAACATATACCATAAAAAGAATAAACTTTTACGTTCGCGTTCGTCCAGCCATCTCACTTTTTTTGCATTACAATAGCCTGCAGTGTCACATCTTTCGCTCGTATTCTGAAATATGTAAGCTGGTAACACATGCTAATCCAAGATGGCCGCCAAGAATCAGTGATAAAAACCAAGGCACGTGACCTAGGAGGTCGAACCAGAATTAAAGCAGATATCTTCCGATATTGACTTACTTTTGCTTTCTCTTTCATTTAGCAAAATGATTTCAGATCTGCAATAGTGCCCATTTCAAAGACTTTTTTGCTGTAATTACTGTTAATATTCTTTAAAGAACTCAAAAACACAGAAATTCAAACACAATTATGCTCATGTTTTTAATTTTTATATTTTTTCGCTATGTAAACTTATTTTGATTGTGTTGTATTTTTTTTTAATTCATGTTTCAATATTAATTTTAATTTAAATGAATTATTATCTTTCAACAATTAGTTTGAACAAAAATTCAGCTTTTATAATAGCTTTATCACTTCAAATCAAGCCGGTATTGATCATGTGTACGCTGATAGTGTGATCCTTGAATTTATTATCAAGATATTCACAGGTAACATATCTAATAAACTCCATACCACAATAATCCCTTCACGCTACTGAATCCACATGATTATTTGAAAAAAATCACTAATAAAACACTGAACATGATCACAAAGAAAGTACAACTTGACTAAAATAATAATCCTCTTACAGCACATCTTCTTGATTTTCCATGAAAATGACACTGAATGCAAAATTCAATTCAAAATACATCCCCAGAGTGTATAGTATTCAAATATTAAATCATGCCAACTCCCAACCACAGTGTACATCATGTAACTGTGACCTCATTTTTACCTCACACAAGTCAAAAGAAGGCTGAAGAAAAAACTCAAGGGAAGTGTACACATAAAGCTGGGTACCACAGTAGCCTGTTAGCTGAAGCATTTGCATAAAGCTGGGCGCCAAACCCCCCTTGCTTTTTTCAATAAATGATAACTACTTGACTTGGGGCAGAGTTAGATTCACAGTGCACTTTTTATAGCAAGGTTTGAAACATTAAACTTAGTCCTATTAGGAGACGTGACACATTGAAAAAGGGGCATTGTAAGGAAAATGAATGAATGTATTCAATTTCTTTCAGCTTGCAGGGGACATCAAAGATTAGTTGAATATGATGAAAAAAGGAGCTTGTTATTAAAAAAATAACAACGGAGTCTTGCATAACAAAGAAAAAAAAAATCTAATTTTGTCCACACTCAACATTTAGATATTGTATCGTTTTCTGAGCAAAATTGTTGAAAAATAAATTATTTTGGATTTTAATATTCAGCTTTTCAATTTAAATCCTTGTTAATGTTATCAATTTTTTTAAACCTTTTACAAAAAAAAGCATTTTTTTATTTTTCCTTTGCTTGTTTAATTCAATAATGTTGTTGGTTTTAGTCCAATAAGAAATTCTCAATTTACTGCTGACCAGTTGCTGACCATTACAGATTTAATGGCAATCCTACTAGCAAATAAGCATTAAACAGTAATGGTCAGTGCCCTCCTCCCACATGTAGACTGATTGGTCACTATTTACTGTGGGCCAATGGTGTGTGTGTCTTCATTTTTATCGAGTGCACCGGGATTGTCTCCCATATGGCCATCGCCCCAGAAAGACGTGTTAGTTGGTTACGGGGGATAGTGCAAGATACAGGAGACACCTCGTTCCAGAGGTGACCCTGGGTCTTTTTAGTGCCCGGTGTATAGCACCTAGTACACTGCACCTCGGTTTAACGTCTCATGCGAAAGACGAGTTAGTAGGTTAGGTGCAGCGGGGGATCGAACCAGCGATCTCTGGATTGTGAAGCCAGTGTGTTACCACTAGACCACGGATCCGCTACATCCCAAAAAAGGAATGGTTCATTCACAGTTATATACCCCGTGCTTACACCGCAACACATCTCGACGTGGGAACAATGTTTAACATACACAGAATGGACAACTTTACATACATAAACACTTATTCACAAACATGAAACCATAGTTGTATCAGGGCAGGATCCGATAAGGATTCTAAACTACCCTCACACTAT